>OZ023313.1:18606023-18872790 GCA_964007375.1 Ophion obscuratus
TTACAATAGTTGATAACTATTTCGGAAATAAGAGATAGTCAAACATGCCACAAAAATCTAATGTTTGGATCTACTCGTCGCATATTGGTGGGTTAACCAGATTATGATTGCGGTGTCAACAAACTATTGGGATCTGTCATATGAGTGGAGCCAAAAAAAACATGGCGTCGATGAAAGGATTGTCAAACGTAAACAGTCGTGTTGTTTAGTGCAAATTTCTGTGATATTATGATAAGTATTAGTGCAATTTGTGACTGGGCACCAATCTGAAACAACGAAATTTTGTGGAAGGTGAATGTATTTTGAAAACAGGGTACATTTTAATATGTGGTGAAATTAACGGCGTTTGCGATACCGGTGCCATCACACACTGCAGTGAGCACACTTTCGTGTCTAAATTCACTTGTTTAATTTTTAAGTTTCTCATTTAACGGAAGATATACACCTAGATGGTCGAGGTCGAAGATTTAGAAACTATGAACATTCCGTCGACCGTAGAAGAACTACAGTATGGGCCTGGTATCGATGATTCCATGCAAGTTGACACATTTCATGATTTATTCATTCCCAAATTTTCAAACGCGTTTTTCTCAAAACCACGTTTTTCAATTCGGTACCCAAAATTTCTCGAAAACCTATCAACCGATTGCCTTGAGCTTTTTTGTGGTTATTCTATACACCATTATCTAGTACTTGTCATAGGATTTTTTTTCCCGTCACTCAGTTTTTGTTTTATAGGCAAAATAATGACTAATTTTTGGCCCAAAAATCACTATTTATGTTCAAACGTTCGCCATTTTGTCATAAATCGATATTTTAAAAATCGGCTGTAATAAGTACTAGATTATAGTATCTAATTTAATAATCGTTTTGGTTTTATTTTTCAGATGATTTTTGAAGAAACGCCAGTGGGTACCGTATACGCAGATGTTTTTACGACGCTCCAAGGATCTTACAATATCCTTTTATATTTTTGATATTTTGAAGTAAAGACAATTAAACATATTTTTGAATTCATATACTTTTAGATAATTAAAACCCCAGTCCCAAATTTAAAATAGTTTTCCTTGAAAAAATTCACGAAAATGATTTTTTTTCCGGCTCCTAGGTGTATATTTCCCCTTGACTATATCTATATTGCGAAGACTTTTACAATAGTTTATAATCATTTCGGGTATAAGAGATAGTCAAACATGCCATCCAAATCGCACGGTTAGGTATAGTTTTCGCTTATAGTCGTGTCAACCATATTATGATAGCGGTATCATAAACTATAATGAATACTACTATACTCTCTTTTACCATGAGTGTTTGTTGCAAATACCATGAACTTTTCTCTCCGTCTACCAACGTCATTATAAAAACACATTTTTTTAATGTATTACAAAGAAACACGTTCTTATTCAGTTTAAAAAAATCGTTTTCTCTAAACCTTAACTCATGATCACATCATGATGACATCACTAGGAAAAAAACACAAACAATTCAATCTAATAGCCTCGAAAGAAAATTAAAATTAAGACCCTGGGCTTCAAAGCTAAAAAGTAAAAAAATCGTATTTTTGAAATTTCAAGCTTACACAGCTAACTGCTTATCTTTGATATTTTTAAATAAAGAAAATTGAACATATTTTTGAATGTATATACTTTTAGATCATCAAAACCCCAATCCGAAATTTCAAATAGTTTTCCTTGAAAACATTCACATCAATGACCTTTTTTCGGGCTGTATATTCCGGCTGTATATCTCCCCTTAAGCCTCTAATTGGTCGGTTTTTTGTACAGTTCCGAAATAATGTTTCACGTGCACGAAGCATTTCCCTGCAATGGGAAACAGAAATTAAATACTTTTCCCGCCCGGCTACGTTTAATTGCTATCGAAGGCTTTGTCCCGAATGTACTTTGATTTTCCGCCACCAGATGTCATATCGTCATTTGACAGATCCTAATAGAAAATTTTACTATTCCCTTTTTTACCACGGGCGTTTTTTGTGTATACCATGGACTTGTCTCTCATTGTCAGGGTAGACAGATTCAATCTGAAAAGTACTTTAAGGATATAGGGATCCACTTAGAATGTGTTTTTCACAACTTCAATCCCGATGGGCTATACAGTATATTGAAGTTGTTTATATACAAACCCAAAAAGTGTAGATCGATGGATATTTATATTGTTTCCTGAGTCCTAACAAAATTCGAGATCGATCTACTAGGCCAGCGGTTCCTAACCTTTTCAGTCTTATTATCCCTATGACCAATCAGAGTAACTTATTTTATCCCCCCCCCCCCCGCCCTCCTACCTACGCACAAACATAGTCGCGCTTTTTGAGGGTAACGGGTGTAACGGTGTAACAGTGTAACGGGTCGAAAAGAAGCTGATTTTCACGATTTTTTTTCGATGGTTAAAATACGCTGTTCGGTCTGATTTTTTTTGTCAACCAAAGCACTCATGAAGAACAGAAAATGAAATTTTAAACGTATATTTTTCTTTGTTTTACATTTTTTTTAACTGTTGGAAATGTCTTCGAAAAAAAGAAGTCGTCACGGTATACACGGTCGTGGCCGTAAATATTAGCTGAAACAAAGTTTGTAAAAATATTATTAATCAGTATGAAAGCCGCTATCTTACTAGGATTTTTTTTATTAACAAATGGCGCCGGTTTGGAAAAAAAGTATCGAATTTCGCCTATCATTAGTTTTTCGTTAAAAAACACGAATAAAAAAATCTTCCATAGCAAGATAAAGAATGGCGTGAAGAACGTTGTGTCAAAATTTGAGACGGATGCCTTGAAAACTCTTCCTTTGAGAGTGTATACACCGTTTTGAAAAACGACATTTCGAGAAAAACGCGTCCGTCCGCGCTGGGTCTCACGCAGCTGGTCGAATCTCTTTTTCTAAGATCCGGGATAATTCGAATTTCGTCCTAAAAATTTATCAGCATGTTTATAACCGCCTATACTATCGGAGAATGCAACAAAAAAAATCGATTTTTTGAAAATGTTACCATGCGTTGATCGCTTAAGAGTGTTATGATCGCTTAAGCTGATCTGTAATTTTATCAACTACATAGGGGGTCCTCGAAATTAGCAGCCTGATCATCCCCACCGCATTTTTGTTTTACCCCCGCGGGGGTAATTACCCCTTGGTTCGGAACCCAGGCACCAGACCATTAACTAAAACGAATTAAAAATAGTAAAAAAAAAAAAAATACAACTCAGTATACTCTATATCTGTGCGGATTCCGAAATTCCACTCTGTTCGTGTTTTCCCTGAAAGCAGCATATAGCTCTACATTCCAATTTCCGCCTCCATCGGCTCCATGAATTTAACAATAATAATAGGATTTTCGTTGTGACGTCAAATGCTGAAACATGCACTCACCATACACGGCATTCTCAAGACTATCGAAGCCCTCCGGGTGCGTAAGCCCATCCAGCAATCTAGTCATCCTAGCTCCCCAGGATAGAACTACTAATACAGTCTGCAAAGAGGTCCTGTGTAGCAAAGCGACAGAGGGGGAGTGGGAGGGGGGGAGGGCGTGCCTGCTTCCAAAAGCTTGCAATATATTGTCCCGAGTCCCAGGTGGACGAAGTCGCATGCAAACAGCTAGTGATAACTAATAAGTTTTCCACTTGAGGTTTCTTTCACCAAATTATTGAAATTGGATCTGCAGTATGAGGTCGTAATTTGATCATGCATTACACACGGTGCATGTGAATGAACACAAAAATGGATTTGATACCATGTTTCAGAATCTTGCGATATTGTTGGAACGTGAATAGAATCATCGTTTTCCGCTGGGAATTTTAATATTTAATTTGGTTTTTTGAATGTGTCCCATGCAGAAATTTTGACCGGGATACCCTATGTCCGATCAAATCTCGATCAGGATTTGCCATGGATTCCCCAAAACCGGTATCCCGGTTAGAATCCAACTTGCATCAGTATCGGCATATGTACGACGACGATGGCATCATTTTGAAAATTTTGGCGTCACGTGGATTTTCTGTATTACTATGGAATTCCTATCTATAGATAGGAATTTCTGTCTATAGATTCCTATCTATAAAATTCCTATCTATAGATAGGAATTACATAGTAATACCGAAAATACACGTGATGCCAAAATTTTCAAAATTATGCCATCGTCGTCGTACATATTCCGATACTGATGCAAGTTGGATTCTAACCGGGATACCGGTTTTGGGGAATAAGTCTCTGTTTATACCCACCGACATGTCGGTGGGTATAAACATGTATTTAAGACAAATTAAAATCAAATTCACAATGATTAGATTAAAATTTACACCAACCGTGAGTTCTTACGTATTTCGAGAGAAAACATTTCGTTGAGGCAAATAAATTTTTGCAAAAAAAGTTGTGAGTTTCAAATATTACATTATAAATATGAAAAAAATCACAAAATGAGTTGTGAATTTCCTCAAGTTGAAGAAAATAAAAATCGAATTCACGACAGTTATATTAAAATTTACACCACAAGTGTAAACGTATTTTGAGAGAAAACATTGTGTTGAGGCAAAGAAATGTTCACACAAAAAGTTATGCGCAAAAATTTCTTTGTCTCGAGGCAATGTTTTCTCTCAAAATACGTACGAACTCACTTTTGGCGCAAATTTTAATCTAATCATTTTGAATTTGATTTTAATTTGTCTTAAATACGAAAAAATTCACAATTAATTTTGTGAATTTTTTTGTATTTATAATTTCTTGTCAATACATTTGCATTCAGAGCTTTTGATGTTTTATATATTTTTTTAATTCACATCAAAATCTCGCGATGAGCGCGATCTGCCATTTGAATCTTTGGACAAATTTTTTTTTACTGACAGTTTAATGCACCAAAACTTTATATTTGTTATTTATTTTTATAATAAATTTAACATGTTATAATTCCATTTTTGACATTTTATTTCAGCCTGTATTCACCCGTGATCCTTCCCAGATTCCTCAATGATTCCATGGGGAATCTATTTAGAGTCATTAAAGGATCCGGTTCTGGAACCCTAATGGAATCCAGTTTACGGATCTTACGTTAAGTCTTCGAATCTGATCCGATATCGGACTAGATCTCGACTGGGAGCCCGGGATACAAGTCAGAATCCAGCTGTATCCCTGCCAAAATTTCTGCACGGGGTATCGTTATTTCGGCGAAAAAAGAATAGTGCCGCGTCGCTGAGAAGGGGCAATCAAAACATAGGCTAAGACTTTTTGCGGTCAATGATGGCGTGACAATTTCATTTGAAATTCGTCTTTTTTGGGTTGATTTTGCAATAAAAATAATATTCAGTCGTTGTCAACGTGGGATAGCCATGCAGAAATTTGTTGGGGAGTTTCTAGATCCCAACATATCCCTATAGGAATTTAATGGGGATGCCACACGTAGGGAGTCCACGTTGGAATCCAAGTGGGCACCGCGCCTTTTCCTGATTGAGGTCATTTGAGAACTTTCTATTTCAAAATTCTCAACCAGAATTTGTTGGATCTCCAAAAAAAATATCCGTTCGTGATCCCATGTACAAATTTGTTGGGGAGTCCCCAGATGCATCTGCATCTCTATAGAGATTTGTTAGGGACACCGCATACATAGTCCTCATTGGGGACCAATTGGATTGGGGACGGTTTTCCGATGAACAGCTTTTGAATATTCTTACCACGTTCGAATGAAAAATATGTGAAAAGTCACGAGAAAAACTCGGAGCGTTGAAACGTAATCAGCAGCCTCTATGGTGGTATTATGGCAAAGTGGAGTAATATAAATAACAAACGATAATTTCAGTGGATTTTCAGCAATGTGATTCAAACCGATTTTCAAGATATACTTTTATAAGCGGTTGATACTTTTTTAAGATAAGATTTATACTTTTTTAAGAACCATTAAGCGATGGCATCCATCAAGAATCACAGCGGATTCAGTTCTATTCGGTGGGAATCTTTTAGGATTTCAATTGGATTTGTACATTGGATTCCAATGGGAAATCCCCTTCAGAATCCAATGTACGAGCGTGACAGTTTGATCCCTGATAGCAATGCGATGACACATTGGATACATCAGGAAGTAGGGCTAACTATGGGAATCCATAGTTTGGATTCCCATAATATCACCACACATGCTTCGTGAGCATGTGTGGTGATATTATGTCAAAGTGCAGTAAAATACATAACAAACGACAATAACAATGGATTTTCAGTCATGTCATTCAAATCGATTTTCAAGGTACACTTTTTGAAGTGATTTATTTTTGTTTAAGGGGCTATACCAGTGTGACACTTTAAAAAAATTCGATTTTCTTGCCTTTTTCGACAGTTTATACTTTCAAGAATATATTGTAAAAATTGCAAGGCCGTATCTCTAATATTTTATTGCAAAAATCGATAGTTGAATCTTTAAACAGGTTTTTCTCGAAATGAGATTTTTTTAATTTGCTGAAATTGCAACTCAAGGAGCAATTATCCGATTGACTTGAAATTTGAACTGAATACTCTTGAACATATTTACTCTACAATGACGTAGGATATTTTTGATTGGATGAAAATTGACGATTTGGCATTGAAACAAACGACCATTTTATAGGCAAGAAAACAGACTTTTTTCCATAACTACGCCATTTTGTTAGATTTTGATATTTTTTGAAAATCCTACGTCATTGTACAGGAAATACCTTCCAGTTTAACGACATTTTTTCCTTTTTCGGTTTTAGCTACTCAATCGGCCGGAATCATCTCAGCAGTGGAGGAACTTTTTTTTACGCCTTCGAAGGCAGCGCATAAGTCGCTTGGATCTTAATATTTTTCTATGAAAAAATTATGTAATATAGGTCAAATATAGCCAAATATATCCTTAATTTTCCTTAAGATAAGATTTAGACTTGTTTAAGATCCAATTATTTTGTATATATATATTTTTTTTACTCCAACGTACAGAATGCGATCCATCAAGAATTAGGATTCAAATCATTTTCGCACATTGGATTCCACTGGTGAATCCTGATTAGAATCCAATGTACGATTCTATTTTTTGGTGTAGGGATCCAATACCATTGGATCCCAATCAGGCAGTAGGGACAAGTATGGGAATCCAATTGGATCCCCACGACAATTTCTGCACATATCGTATGGCTGTGTATATGTATAAATTGATCCTTTTCATACTTTGCATCCAAACTCTGGCATTGGCAATTATAAAACCTATGTATACGGATATACTGTAATTATAAGCCCGGAAAAGGTCAGGATTTCGCTAGCACACGAACGAACAAATGAGTTTCAACGCCTAAGTAACATTAATCGATCTCTGATTCGTAATTGTCGTTCATTCGGGTTCGCATGGCTCTGCTACCCATCACGTAATGAAATTACTCGTTCCAAATAATAGTCTCCATAATGAAGCCTTTTAGAATGCTTTGCCAGATTGACCGCTGACCACGCCATCACATTTACCGTGCACTATCAGTAATAAAGGGGACGGGACCAGGGCGAATTGAATTTTCACCCGTTCTCGTTTTGATGTCAGATGCAGGCGAGTGTGATACCGAATACCAATTTCAGGCGTTTAAATTATGACGACCTTTTCATCTCGACTTTTCGCTGTCGTTAAACGCCAACTCGTTTTTCTAGTTACGAAGAGGGTGTTGAAAGCTCAATATTTTACGTGGCCGTGAGTCCATTTTGATTTCTCGATTCATCATGAAGAGCTGTCATTTATCACGTAGAGGATTGCAACAGCTTTAGTGTCTGAGCCTTCCAGATCCTTCACACACCCTTCAGGCAGAATACTTTTTTACGCGTGTAAACTGATGCAGGCCCTTTTTCCTTCGATAGTGATCTTTTTCTTGCATGTAACGCAATGCAGTGTAAAAATGGATTTATTCATGAGAAATTAATGTGGTAACCGTTCGTTTGCGAAAAATGCGTGACAAAGTGGGCTTCAAAAAGCGTAGCTCTGTTTGCATATTGTAATAACTTTTTCAGAAAATCAAGAGTACTTTTTTCGGCGAAAAATGTCAATTTGAGGATCTCCCTTAATGAGAAACGCAAAAGCCTCGTGGTATAGGAAAAACGTGGGATATAAAAGGCGAGGAAAGTCGGTGAGGCGACACTGAGACGACTATTTATCAAAATAATTGGCGTGAATCATACGAGGCTTTCACCGAAAGCTTCTTTCGGCTCGTTTCCTCAAACAATTTTTTCGACGACCAGAATAACAGGATGTGGTGATCATTTTTTAAATTAATCATCACCATGAAAAAGTTCAGGATATTTATTGAAAACAAAGTAATTGTGAAGACTTTTTTTGGCTAAATTTATTGGGGAATGTATATAGGGTGTGTACGGATTAAAAAATGCATGTTTAAAAAAGGTAAGTGCCATGAAAAAGTGATTCACTCATAAAATTAATTACACATCTATTTAGTATGAATATCAAGCTGTTAGACTTTTTTCCGATGTACAAAATGACCGATTACGATTATTTTCTTTTGATATCTTTTTTTAGGCGCTCCGTGGCGTGACATTTAGCATCCCCAATTTTTGACCGAGAACAAAAAATAAAAATTCTCGTCAATCTATATTAGAATACCTAGAGAAGTACGTACGGAATTTAAAAAATATTGTTTTATTCAAAAGTTGTAGGTATTTGAACTTAAAAAATGAATTTTCAGTTAAAAATTTCGTTATAACTGCTCATAAACTGCTCATAAAATAAAAAGTTTTCGATTAATCAGAAATTCCGTACGTACTTCTCTACGAAATGTCATTAGGAACATAACTTTTAAATCTGAAGTAAATCTAGTGAAAATTGTTGAAGTTATTTGTCACGCCAATTTGTAAAAAGCTGTTTTGAGAAGTTTCGAGTAGTCCGTCATTTTGTACATCGAAAAAAAAATATACAGTACTACCTCCCTAAGAGAGCGGTCTAGGGCGGTTAGGGGAAGTAATTCTCGAGAAATTCGTCGCCGAAGCCTTCCCCCACCGCTAGGTTAGCGCGCTGGAAAATCGCGCATGTGGTAGCGTGTATGTGTTTCTCCACTCGAACTCGATAAGAGAGCGCGAACGAAAGTGTTGAGAACACTGTAAACGAGTTGCGGAAAGTGTACTGGCGTTCGTCGTTTCATACGTAAGTATATCTCATTGAATATTGATGTGTAAATCTTTCTTTTTCTTCGCGTTTTTTTTATTCTGCTGTTTGGTATATTTTGTTGTTGCAATATTATAACACATATGAAGGAAACATTTGTAAAACTTTCAATAATTGTTGAATTATCTTATTGTTCGCAAAAATATACGTAGTATATTCGTTATCGAAACTCGAACATATACAGTAGAACCTCGATTATCCGAACCAATTGGGACCGAGACTAGTTCGGGTAATCAAAAGTTCGGATAATCGAAACGTGGGTTTTTTGGGACGAGATCATAAACAACACCTTTTTATATAAAAACAGTACATACATATATATTATAATTTGACATATATGTTAACGTTGAAATATATATATATATATATATATATATATATATATATTTGTCAAATGGTTGATGTCAGGGCTTTTTCAGTGCTGTAGTGGGTGATGGCAGGACAGTTGGTGCATATCGGGACTGTCCCGACAGTTTTCCCTTACTTACGTATGTTGTCAGGGCATGTCTCGATAACCACCATCCGCTACTTAGGTGTTTTTTCTCCCAGAGAAAGGTGTTTCTCAGGACATGTCTCGATGACCACCATCCGCTTCAAAATAAAGTCCTAACAATTGTACTAGGCAGTTTTAGTATTCTTCTGCCACGAACGTGTAATGTCAGGACGTGTCTCGACAACAACCTATCCTAATCAGAATACGTATACGACCTTTGGTGTCAGGACATTTTATGATTTTCAGAAGTATTGGGATTGTTATTCATTATTTCCACATATAGGTGAACTTGTAATAATTAACACGATTATCAACAATGCTGCCGTGTAAAGATACTTTGCACGCTTTCTTACTTCTCCAGATTTGTTGAAAATTGAATGCCATTCGTGCCTTGTCACCATATCGTTTATTAACCATCTATGAACAATCGTCGAAGATATTTCGTCAATGTTGTAATGATGACGACTTGTACAAAGTATCGACAATAGGGTGAAAGCTTTTCATAATTTTTGTGTGAGCGTGCGGCGTATGTTTACTTTATGATCCGGGTCGACTAATTTAGCAAACGCATACAACTATTGCTACATCACCTGGCGTGGTCTTATTCCCTCTCCCAATACTATCGTGATTAAGAAAATAATTTTTATTTATTTAAACCATTTATCATGAATTCATTTTGCTGCTTCCCTGATACCGACTCACCAGCATAAGGCGGGCCCTTTTGAATCATTGATAAATGACAGTGGCGCTTAATGAAAGTAAGTCACAATTAATTATTATACCTCATAATAAACTGAAATAAAAAATTGCGCGCAAATTTAGTAGATTTAGACATTTTCACGTTTTCTTTGAAAAGTTGCTGCTACGAAAATTCTTCTGCTAGTTACATTTTCCCAATTTTTATCAATAATATTTTCTTTAAACATTTGGTGATCCCCGTTTTTATTGTTGTTACAGAACCTTTAGAACTTCTTACACGCGTGAGGGGTTTATGTCAGGCTTTCAGAGTTATGTAGTGTTTACATTATTAGATAGAAATATGATAGGCGTATCATTTCCATAAAATGGCGTATAAATAAAACGATTCATTTTTTTCGTCGTAATTTTTCATTAAACGTTCGGTAACTTGGCTTGAAATTTTACCAGTATGCTCGGATATAGTTTTACTTCATTATAAACGAAACGGGTTAATTGTTAAATATTTGTGTTCGTGAAAGGAATACTGAAGTGTACAAAGCCATTGAGCTCGATAACGAAGCATATCCGAGAAAAATGCCTTTTAGAAATCTTAAGCGACTTAAATAAAATAAATTTTTAAGCGAATTCGTAGCGCACTCGGTAACGTGCTTATCTAGTAATCGCGAAGGCGCTGAATTAAATCTCGCCACACGCAATTTTTTTCTTTTTCGTTTTTCTTTCTCTTTTTCTGCTTTCTACGTATATTTCGATGCTTTGTGAATTTTTACGAATGTCAAATGTCTTTGTCAAATGAAGACGTCATCGTTGAGACAGAGGCGTATATTGGAAAAATAGCGGGGACGTTGGGAAAAGTGTGTTTCACTAAAAGTAGACTGAGTTGAAAAACGAATTATTTGCTATTGAAAAAACTGGCGTCTTTATTACTAGCATAAGTACTTCTGAACCATCTTCATATATACATTGTATTCTGGTCACCTTTTCGGGTCTCCGCCAAGCATCGTATGAGCCGTCTTGTGTGTGAATACGTGGATACTGAAACATAAACAATGAAAGGAGAAGAACCTTCGCCTTAGAATGAAAGAATAGAAGAAGAATCTATAATGAACCATCGAGAAAAATACGACACCATGCGTCTTTTTCGGCAAAGTCGATGGCGATAATGTTACGAGCGCTACGATAAAAAAATATTCCAAGTGTTACAATAGAAAATAATTCCTGGCAAAATGTTGGTGCTATCACAATTCGAAAACGAGTCGTATAGCATTTGTGCAAAAAATTATGTCACATAAGTGCAACGGTCGAGATGCATAGTAAAATACAAAGTGATGTAACGCGCAGATTATTGTAGAGGATGATAAGTACAACGGAACATAATTTATTTTTTTCCTGATGAACACCGTCATCCCTATTTTATCGAGTTCGAACAACGTTCATTAGGAAGAGCTATTCTTTCGATTCAGAAAAGCATAGTTACCCACGCATACCTAAATAAACTTTTCTCCTTTGATAGAATTTCATAAGTAAATACTATCTCGTACTAAATAATAAAGGAGGGATGTATAAGTAAAGGCATGGCAGTTTTTCAATAAACATGTACTAAGGATATTTCAAACATAAGACTACCTGCTGTTTTTGCGGGTGCAAAATCAACAAAGCGAATGTCAAATTGGAGAAAATTTATTCACGGGATTGTATAAGTAGATTGATTTTTACGAACTAGCATACGCTAGCAAAAACATAAAGCCTTCGCTGAATCCACTTACATCCACTATTTTTAGCGATGACATTGCCAAATAAGCCATTTTCAATTATTTAAAAAATTCCTTCAGTCTTTGTGATACGAGAAGATTTTTTCCATCACCGATATTATTATCTTTTCGGATACGTCTAATGGCAGTTGAGGGACCAAACGAACAAAGGGATAAATGTCCCAAAAATACGCGTTTCCTTTATGATAGATGCCTCAATAAAAACCGTTGCTTCTATAAAAGATGTCCTGATAACAACCGTTTTCCCTGTGAAGATGTCCTGATAACAACTGTTACTTTGAAGAAAACTCAATAACGAGCTTGAATTTTACTTAATAATTTGTTTTAAATAATTAACTCCCGTGACTCTCAGCACATTAACAGTGCTGTGAATCTTTATTTACACAGGTGGTACCTACACTATATGTAAAAAAGGCATGCATTATTGTGAGATTGTTATGGGCCTAGTTCCGAATGCTACTACTGAATTTGTTTTCTAGAAGTATATAACCCCTTCGCTGATCGTCCTGTGCAGTTTGGGTACAGTCCAAAGAACCATTTTGTGGAAACAAATTCCAAATTCGTTGTATTTTGTGGGCTAATCACATTGCGCATATAGAAACCTCCCGATTATTTTTCATATCAGCTAAAAGAATGCTACTATACGAAGGTGAAAAGATAGGTAAGGTTCAACTAATTATCGGAATAACACCCAGCACCGTGAAAATGTACCCGGCACGTGACTTAATTATTTAAAACAGTTTATTAAGTAAAACTCAAGCTTGTTATTGAGTTTTCTGAAAAAGTAACGGTTGTTATCAGGATATTTTCTCAGAGGAAACGGTTGTTATCAGGACATCTTCACAGAGGAGACGGTTGTTATTAGGACATCTTCGCAGAGGAAACGGTTGTTATCAGGACATCTTCACAGAGGAGATGGTTGTTATCAGGACATCTTCGCAGGGGAGACGGTTGTTATCAGGACAGCTTTTATAGAAGCAACGGTTGTTACTAGAACATCATTCAGAAAGTAAATGCGTATTATTGGGACACTTATTCATTTGTTCGTTTAGTCCCTTAACTGCCGTTAGACATATCCGAAAAGAGACACTGTAAAAAAAATCTGTATTAAAATTAATATAAAAGTGTAGGAAGTCTTTTTACAGATACCGTTTATGAATTTTAATATCGTCGTTTGAAAATCAATGCACTGCATGCTTTTCGAATGTCTAATAATCGTTTAGTAATATCCCAGATAGACGGATATACCTCATATTGGCATCATATGTACATCATCACTGCGGCTTAGAAAGTCTCACAGCTGTGTATCCCTTATGAGTGCTCCCGTTGAAGTCATATTTGCATCACATGATGATTCACAATAATACATCCAAATGAAGCAAACCCAGATAGACAGTCGTGATCATCACGCCGTGCATACAATTGATGAAGCAAATCTTACAACATATTGACTACATGTCATAATGCAAAGCCGTGAACTCATTTAGTATAGTGAATCTACAAAGCATTTTGATCTCAATATGTGGTTTACAAAATGCATCGTACGTTCGAAGCACGTTGAAATCATATCGCTGTGCTCAAGTGTCCACAATTAATATCTGCAAATTTTACGTCATATGAAAGTCATCCAATGACTTTGTTGATGAATTCACTGGGTTAGCACTGGTAGTAAACATGCCATGCAAGCAATATGACGGCGAAATGCATGTTTGTCAGTGATACATTCGATGGGCGCAACATGACGGCGATATGCGTGTTTCTCAGTGATATATCCTATAGCGGCGATATGCATGTTTCTAAGTGATACATTCGTTGAGCGCAATATGACGGCGATATGCATGTTTGTCAGTGATACATTCGATGGGCGCAACATGACGGCGATATGCGTGTTTCTCAGTGATATATGCTATAACGGCGATATGCATGTTTCTAAGTGATACATTCGTTGAGCGCAATATGATGGCGATATGTACATTTCATCAGAGATACATCCCAGGAGCACAATATGATGGCGATATGCATGTTTCTCAGTAATACATTCCATGACGGCAATATGCATGTTTTCAGTGATACATTCGGTGAGTGCAATATGACGGGGATATGCCTATTTCTCAGTGATACATCCCATGAGCGCAATATGACGGCGATATGCGTGTTTCTGTGATACATCCTATGACGGCAATATGCATATTTCTAATAAGGAGAAGGCAGAGCTTGGATGTCGGAAATCGGGTTCTCCTTTTGCGTGGTGAAAGTTGTGGACCTCCGAATTAACGTCGCTTTTGACTTTTGTTCCAATAAGCCTTAGTTGCTGAGATATCGCGATTTGAAAATTTGGGAGTTTCGTCTCGTGCGTACAGTACGTTGAGCGTTGATACTTGAGACAAGAGCGGCCGTAGTTAATACGGTAAGACGACAGACCGGCACTCTGAAAGTCCACGGTTCGCGTCCCTATGCTTTTTTTTTAATTCAATTTTTTTATTAAATTTTATAATCTCTCATAAGACTTTACATGTGCAGGTAAATAAGAAGATTCGAAAATTTGTATTACTAGTTTTATTTATCTATTACATAAAAATAATTAATCCAATAATGAAGTCACAATTACAAAGCAAAATAATATGGTATAAAAAAATGAATAATTAATCTAATTCACAGGAAAGCATATTTGAAGATATATATCTTCAAATATGCTTTCCTGATAGTATTTATAAGGTTAAATATGGTTGCGGTGATATTGCGTTCATTTTATGTTCGTGGTGTCGTAAGCCTTTGTGCTTCCCTTGCTTTTACGATGGTTTCCACCCTTCAATTTATCAACATACTGATCTGATAGAAGAAGAATCAGAATAATTACCTACCGCGAAATTTGCAAGTGTGAATTAGATTAATTTTTTTTATACCATATTATTTTGCTTTCTCATTGTGACGTGATTAATAGATTAATTATTTGTTATACAATATTATTTTGCTTTGTAATTGTGACTTGATTATTAGATTAATTATTTGTTATACAATATTATTTTGCTATGTAATTGTGACTTCATTATTGGATTAATTATTTTAATATAATAGACGAATTAAACTAGTAATACATATTCTCGAATTTTCTTATTTACCTGCACATTTAAAGTCTTATGAGAGATTATAAAATTTAAAAAAAAATTGAATTAAAAAAAACCATAGGGACGCGAACCGTGAACTTTCAGAGTGCCGGTCTATCGCCTTACCGTATTAGCCGCGGCCGCACTTCTCTCAAGTGTCAACGCTCAACGTACTCTAGGCACGAGACGAAACTCCCAAATTTTCAAATCGCGATATCTCAGTAACTAAGGCCTATTGGAACAAAACTAAAGAACGACGTTAATTCGGAGGTCTTCAACTTTCACCCTACGAAAGGAGAACCCGATTCGCGACATCCAGGCTCTGCCTTCTCCTTGTGAGTGATACATTGGATGAGCGCAATATGACGGCGATATGTATATTCGTCAGTGATACATCCCATAAGCGCAATATGACGGCGATATGCATCCAAATCTAGAATAATACAAATAGGCAGGGACAAAGAAAATTTGCACAAGTGTTAGAATGGCTAGGTAGGTAGCGCGCTCGGCTCTCGAATTAGAAGACGTGGTTCAGACCGTAGGTAGGTACAAAATTTAACTAGGCAGAATACGTTTTTAATCCATTTATCATATAGGCAGAAACATCAATAAAGCGTATGGGGATAATAAAAATCCTACCAGGTTTTTTTTATCAATATTTTTGGATTTTTTTTATTTTTCACGCTATGACACTCATATGAGCTCCATATGAGCACAGCATAGTTACGTCACGCTATGACGCTAATATGAGCTCCGTATGAGTACAGCATATTTACGTCACGCCGTGTCGCTAATATGAGCTCCGTATGAGCACTACAGTTTCTTCACGCCGTGACACCCATATGAGCCCCATATGCATTCACTTATTGTTAGATATTCGTGAGCCAAATTTGCTAGTCTGATGAATTCACTGCATGCATATTCGCGTGAGAGCAACTTAAGTTGCTCTTAAGTTGCTCTTGAGTTGCAACTTAAGTTGCTCTTGAGAGCAACTTAAGTTGCTCTCACGCGAATATGCATGCAGTGAATTCATCAGACTAGCAAATTTGGCACACGAATATCTAACAATAAGTGAGTGCATATGGGGCTCATATGGGTGTCACGGCGTGAAGAAACTGTAGTGCTCATACGGAGCTCATATTAGCGGCATGGCGTGACGGAACTATGCTGTGCTCATACGGCGCTCATATTAGTTGCATACTTAAGTTGCTCTTGAGTTGCTCTTAAGTTGCTCTTGAGAGCAACTTAAGTTGCTCTCACGCGAATATGCATGCCGTGAATTCATCAGACTAGCAAATTTGGCTCACGAATATCTAACAATAAGTGAGTGCATATGGGGCTCATATGGGTGTCACGGCGTGAAGAAACTGTAGTGCTCATACGGCGCTCATATTAGCGACACGGCGTGACGTAAATATGCTGTACTCATACGGAGCTCATATTAGCGGCATAGCGTGACGTAACTATGCTGTGCTCATATGGAGCTCATATGAGTGTCATAGCGTGAGATATCGCGATTTGAAAATTTGGGAGTTTCGTCTCGTGCCTAGAGTACGTTGAGCATTGACACTTGAGACAAGAGCGGCCGCGGCTAATACGGTAAGGCGATAAACCGGCACTCTGAAAGTTCACGGTTCGCGTCCCTATGCTTTTTTTTAATTCAATTTTTTTGAAATTTTATAATCTCTCATAAGACTTTAAATGTGCAGGTAAATAAGAAAATTCGAGAATATGTGTTACTAGTTTAATTCGTCTATTATATTAAAATAATTAATCCAATAATGAAGTCACAATTACATAGCAAAATAATATTGTATAACAAATAATTAATCTAATAATCAAGTCACAATTACAAAGCAAAATAATATTGTATAACAAATAATTAATCTATTAATCACGTCACAATGAGAAAGCAAAATAATATGGTATAAAAAAAAATTAATCTAATTCACACTTGCAAATTTCGCGGTAGGTAATTATTCTGATTCTTCTTCTATCAGATCAGTATGTTGACAAATTGAAGGGTGGAAACCATCGTAAAAGCAAGGGAAGCACAAAGGCTTACGACACCACGAACATAAAATGAACGCAATATCACCGCAACCATATTTAACCTTATAAATACTATCAGGAAAGCATATTTGAAGATATATATCTTCAAATATGCTTTCCTGTGAATTAGATTAATTATTTATTTTTTTATACCATATTATTTTGCTTTGTAATTGTGATTTCATTATTGGATTAATTATTTTTATATAATAGATAAATAAAACTAGTAATACAAATTTTCGAATTTTCTTATTTACCTGCACATGTAAAGTCTTATGAGAGATTATAAAATTTAAAAAAAAAATTGAATTAAAAAAAAGCATAGGGACGCGAACCGTGGACTTTCAGAGTCCCGGTCTGTCGTCTTACCGTATTAACTACGGCCGCTCTTGTCTCAAGTATCAACGCTCAACGTACTGTACGCACGAGACGAAACTCCCAAATTTTCAAATCGCGATATCTCAGCAACTAAGGCTTATTGGAACAAAAGTCAAAAGCGACGTTAATTCGGAGGTCTTCAACTTTCACCACGCAAAAGGAGAACCCGATTTGCGACATCCAGGCTCTGCCTTCTCCTTGTTAGAAATATGCATATTGCCGTCATAGGATGTATCACAGAAACACGCATATCGCCGTCATATTGCGCTCATGGGATGTATCACTGAGAAATAGGCATATCCCCGTCATATTGCACTCACCGAATGTATCACTGAAAACATGCATATTGCCGTCATGGAATGTATTACTGAGAAACATGCATATCGCCATCATATTGTGCTCCTGGGATGTATCTCTGATGAAATGTAAATATCGCCGTCATATTGCGCTCAACGAATGTATCACTTAGAAACATGCATATCGCCGTTATAGCATGTATCACTGAGAAACACGCATATCGCCGTCATGTTGCGCCCATCGAATGTATCACTGACAAACATGCATATCGCCGTCATATTGCTTGCATGGCATGTCTACTACCAGTGCTAACCCAGTGAATTCATCAACAAAGTCATTGGATGACTTCCATATGGCGTAAAATTTGCAGATATTAATTGTGGACACTTGAGCACAGCGATATGATTTCAACGAGCTTCGAACGTACGATGCATTTTGTAAACGACATATTGAGATCAAAATGCTTTGTACATTCACTATACTAAATGAGTTCACGGCTTTGCATCATGACATGTAGTCAATATGCTGTAAGATTTGCTTCATCAATTGTATGCACGGCGTGATGATCACGACGGTCTATCTGGGCACCTTGTTTCTTTCCTCTAGTGTTGTTTTGTGTTCTCTACTTCTTTCTCCCTGCCCCCCTCTTGCGGCCGCGGCGACTTCCCCCCCCCTGTGTATTATTTCATCATGACTTTATTTATAATTCTTATTTCTACTAGTCATCATATTTCGCCGTGAAATACCGAAGAAAAACACATTTGACGACGAAATGTACGCGACTAGGATTCGAACCCGGGACCTTCCGTCCGCTGGTTCACAATCAGTGGCGAGCACGGTAACCACTAGACCATCGTACCGGGTGCTTAACAGCTACTTTAGATTTGGTGTTAGTCGATACGTTTTTTATGGTTTGATTTAACATGCTGGCCAAAGCACGAATTTCAAGTTTTCTGCACTGAATTATATATTAAATCAGACTATCCGAATAAACACATACTAACAAGAAGAAGGCAGAGCCTGGATGTCGCGAATCGGTATCTCTTTTCGCGTGATGAAAGTTGAAAGCCTCCGAATTAAAGTTGTTTTTTATTTTTGTTCCAATAAGCCTTAGTTACTGAGATATCGCGATTTGAAAATTTGGGAGTTTCGGATGGAGCCAAGCAGGTTTCGGCTGGCGCGTAGAGTACGTTGAGCGTTGATACTTGAGACAAGAGCGGCCGTAGCTAATACGGTAAGACGGCGGACTGGCAGTTGAGAGTTCACGGTTCGTGTCTCCGTGCTTTTTTTTTAATTAAATTTTTATTTTATTTTATAATCTCTCATGACTTTGCATGTGCAGGTAAATAAAAAAATTCGAAAATATGTATTGCTAGTTTTATTTATCTATTATATTAAAATAATTAATGTGGTTGCGATGGTATTGCATTCATCATATGTTCATGGTGTCGTAAGCCTTTGTGCTTCCCTTGCTTTTACGATGGTTTCCACCCTCCAATTTGTCAGCATACCGATCTGATAGAAGAAGGATCAGAATAATTACCTGTCGCGAAATTTGCAAGTGTGAATTAGATTAATTATTTATTTTTTATACCATATCATTTTGCTTTGTAATTGTGATGATTATTAGATTAATTATTTGTTATACAATATTATTTTGCTATGTAATTGTGACTTCATTATTGGATTAATTATTTTAATATAATAAATAAATAAAACTAGTAATACATATTTTCAAATTTTCTTATTTACCTGCACATGCAAAGTCTTATGAGAGATAATGAAGAAAAAAATTGAATTAAAAAAAATCACGAGGGATGCGAACCGTGAACTTTCAGAGTGCCAGTCCGTCGTCTTACCGTATTAGCTACGACCGCTCTTGTTTGAAGTATCAACGCTTAACGTACTCTACGCGCGAGCCGAAACCGGCTTGGCTCAGTTCGAAATTCTCAAATTTTCAAATCGCGATATCTCAGCAACTAAGGCCTATTGGAACGAAAATAAAAAAGGACGTTAATTCGGAGGTCTTCAACTTTCACCATGCAAAAGGAGAACCCGATTCGCGACATCCAGACTCAGCCGTCTCCTTGTAAATCAGAAAATGTACGTGCCTTCGTATTGTAAATGTCCTATTCATTTCTAAATATTCTCCAGTCTATCATATTATTCAGTGCACAAAAAATTGTATACTCCTGAACCACGTATTGTAAAAATTAAGAGTCAGTTTCTAATTTTCTTTCTTCGTCTACATTGTATATATTCAAAACGATTGTTGTATTTTTCAACTAAGAATATTTATTTTTCTATTAAACGCCTTGAAAAATTGTACATAGTGTATTAATATTCAATTCGTACGTATTACGAAATGTAAAACCGTATGAAATGTAAGTCCGGTATTGAATTTTACAATACTGAAGCCTAAATATTCATTCATATGCTAAGTTTTGAAATTTTATTTGCCATAGTATTGTAAAAGTATTTTAAATTTCATACTTGTTTAAACAGCGTTTTGTAATATTCAATGTACAAGGTATTGTACTTTTCAACAGAATGAAGTTAAAAATAACAGTCATATTGCGATTTTAATACTTTTTGTGTAAATTATGAAATCGTATACGTTTGTTGCATTAATCAAACAAATATTTGTATTATTATGATGCGCGTTGAAAAACTCATACGCAGCATACTAATATTCAATGTCCCATATATTAAAATGTATACGCGTCTATGAAAATTCATTTACATTACTGAAGTTTCCATTACTGAAGTGCGAATTCGCGTTTCATATTCCGAGTTTAAAAATGTTCAATTACAAAAGTATAGTAAATTTAATGACTTTTTTACAGTAATAATATGTAATATTGGTCTCGGAACAAACCTTCTCGTATCACAAAGACTCAAGGAATTGTGGAAATAATTGAAAATGGCATATTTAGTGATGTCATCGCCAAAAATAGTAGATGTAAGTGGATTTAGCGAAAGCTTTATATTGTTGGTGGCGTATGGTACTTCCTAAAAATAAATTTACTTATACAGTCCCGTGAATACATTTTCCCCAAATTGACATTCTCTTTGTTGATTTTGCACCAGCAAAAACGGCTGGTAGTCTTATGTTTCAAATATCCTGAGGGCATGGTTGATGAAAAATTGCCATGCGTTTCATAATACAACCCTCGTTCATTATCTAGCATGGGATAGTATTTATTTATGAAATCAAAGGAGAAACGTTCATTTAGGTATGCGCGGGCAACTATGCTTTTCTGAATTGAAAGAATAGCGGTTCCTAATAAACGTTGTTCGAACTCGATAAAATAGGGATGACGGTATTCATCGAGAAAAAGATAAATTATGTTTCGTTTTTCCTATCGTTCTCTACAATAATCTGAGCATTATATCACTTACCGTTTTGACATTTCACAATGCAACTCGACCGTTATACTTGTGGGACATTATTTTCTGGATAAATGTTATACGACTCGTCTTCGTATCGCAGTAGCACAAACATTTTGCCAGAAATTATTTTCTACCGTAACACGTGAAAGACTCCTTTGTCGTAGCGCTGGTAACATTGTCATCGTCGACTTTGCCGACAGAGGCGCATGGTACCGTATTTTTCTCGACGGTTCAATATAGATTCTTCTTCTTTCATCCTAAGGCGAAAATTCTTCTCCTTCCATTGTTTATGTTTTAGCATCCTCGTATTCACACACAAGACGTTACATACGATGCTTGGCGGAGGCCGGAAATGGCGACCAGAATACCATGTATACACGAAGGCGGTTCAAAAGTACGTGTGCTAGTAATGAAGACACCATTTTTTTCAATAGCAAATAATTCATTTCTTAACCATAGTCCACGTTCAGTGACACGTACTTCTCCTAAAGTCCCTGCCATTTTTCCAAAATACGCCTCAGTCTCAACGATGACGTCCTTATTTGACAAAAACATTTGACAATCAAAAAAATGCATAAAGTATCGAAATATACGACGGAAGCAAAAAAAAGAGAAAAAGAAAAAAAGACGCGTGCAGCGAGATTTGATCTCGCGCCCTCGCGATTACTAGGTATGCACGTTACCGAGTGCGCTATGGGTTGGCATGAGCATTTAATTTATTTAAGTCGCTTAAGATGTTCAAAAGGCATCTTTCTCGGATATGCTTCGCTATCTAGCCCAATGGCTTTGTACACTTCACGTATTCCTTTCTGATGAACTCATTTCGTCTATACTGAAGTGAAAATACATCCCAGTATGTAGGTAAAATTTCAAGCCAAGTTACCGAACTTCTAATGAAAACTTACGATGCAGCAAACGAATCGTTTCATTTATACGGCATTTTATGGAAATGATACGCTGACCACATTTGTATCTAATAATTTATACACGAAATAACAAGTTCGATAACAGCACGATATAACAAGTGTAAAAAGTTCTCTAACAACAATAAAAATGGGGGTCACCAAATGTTTAAAGAAAATATACCGAATTTATCTCTATGAACTCAGTAACTCTACAGTTGAATATAACATTCCGCAAATATTGGTATTAATGCTGTATGTGATTAGTGCGTCAATGTCGTTTATGCATGACGAAAGAATAAATACCCCAATAATAAGCGTTCCTTGTGGATGATGTCCTCATAACAACCGTTTCTTCTGTGAAAGATGTCCTGATAACAACCGTTTTCTCTGGGGAAGATGTACTGATAACAACTATTACCTCTGGAAAAAAACTTATTAACAAGCTTCAATTTTACTTAATAATCTTTAAAAAACAAACGCATCATAAAAAAGTCGTTATTTTTCGAAATTAAAAAAAATCGATAACTGTTTCAATGCGCAAAACGCGATTCGTTGAGGTTACATATATTTTTTAAAATATATCTCTCGAATAACAGTATTATATGTGCATCTATTGATAGAAGTATTGATTATAAAGGGTGTCTCAAAACGCCCTGGCATTTTAATTTATTAATAAAACGTATTATTTGTTTACAAAGTACGAATGTTTTCATTTTAATGTAAGGTAAAAACATGGAGGTTATTTGTCAAACACAGTATCCGATAAATAGCATAAACAGCATGGACTTGGAAGACATGTTCTTTCAACAAGATGGTTGAACCGCCACACTGCGGGCGAGACAATGCAGTTATTGCAGACGAAGTTTCATGGTCGTGTTATCTCGCGGCTGCAGCGCGAGGGTTTTACCGAATCAAATGTGTTTTTGAATAATTTTCTTAGCCGTATCAGATCCGCCATTTTGTTTGTCTTTTTTCTTCAAATTTGTAATCAGCGGCCCCATAAACCCTCGTGTACAGACTTTCAACTGACAAGGAGACGACACGACCGTGGGGTCGGGGATTTGGCCGAATTTTTTTGTCGCGAAAGAGGCCCTCTAGCACCTCACGTGGTTAATGTAGTAGGACGCACTACTTGGAAAATTCCGAGAAAAATCGATTCAAAGTTTCTTAGGCGCCTTATGAGTTTAAAGTGTCAAGCACTTGTCGAGCCGTCGTCTAGTCTAGATGGTAAGGGCTCGGTCTTTTGCGCCGGAGGTCTCACGTTCGATTCCTCCTTCTGATCTTATTTTTTTTTTATCCCAACAATTATTCAAACCGTTTCTCATCCCTACATTATTAAAAAAAAATTATTTACATTATTTTGTTTTTATTATTATCATTTTTTAAAATTATTTTCTTGTTTTTCCAATAAAACAATTCATGACGATGGGTTTTTTATTTTTCATTGTAAAGTATATGAGGAGGAACATTGCGTTTTTAATGAGAATAACAAAGTCGATTAGGAAAAATTAAATTTTTATTCATATAACAATTATGTACAAAAACCGCAGTGGTAATTATCGGAGAAGCAAACAAAGCAATAGTTTTTGCGACATTTTGCGCAACATGTAAAAGCGGATTTTTTACAATCGCAGGGAGTTTGCAATACATCCGTACAAAAACATGTCCCATTAACATTTATGAAAATGTTTCTAGTAACTGATAATTTTAAGGTAAACCAGGCGTATTGAATCATGTCTCGGAATATTGGTGACGATAATTGATGGTGAATTCTTGAATGGATTTTTATACAATCGGATTTTTGTACAAGCAGAATGGTGAAATTAATTCTCGGGAAGATTGTATAAAAATCCATTCAATAATTTACCATCAATTATCGTCACCAATATTCCGAGACATGATTCAATACGCCTGGTTTGCCTCAAAATTATCAGTTACTAAAAACATTTTCATGAATGTTAATGGGCCATGTTTTTGTACGGATGTATTTCAAACTCCCTGCGATTGTAAAAAATCCGCTTCTATATGTTGCGCAAGACGTCGCAAAAATTATTGCTTTGTTTGTTTCTACGATAATTACCACTGCGGTTTTTGTATATAATTATTATATGAATAAAAATGGAATTTTTCCTTAACGACTTTGTTATTCTCATTAAAAACCCAATGTTCCTCCTCATATACTTTACAATGAAAAAAAAAAACAACTCACCGTTATGAATTGTTTTATTGGAAAAAAATGAAAATAAGGTAAATAAATTTTAAAAAATAATGTAGGGATGAGAAACGTTTTGAATAATTATTGGGATAACAAAAAAAAATCATAAGATCCGAAGGAGGAATCGAACGCGAGACCTCTGGCGCAAAAGACCGGGCCCTAACCGTTTAGACTAGACGGCGGCTCGACAAGTGCCTAACATTTTAAACTCATAAGGCGCCTAAGAAACTTTGAATCGATTTTTCTCGGAATTTTCCGACTAGTGCGTCCTACTACTTTAACCATGTGAGGTGCTAGGGGTCCTCTTTCATCACAAAGAAAAATCGGCCAAACCCCCGACCCCACGGTCGTGCCGTCTCCTTGTGAATTGAATTCATTTTCGACTTTTGGCCAGCGATTTGAGATACCGTCTCATTGCGCGACGCCCGAGAGTTTAGTGGGGGTAATGGTTTCCGAATACGGTTCTTTACGAAGAGCTACTCATTTCGGTACTCGCTCCTGGAAGCGTCGGACGACCAAATAGTCTCGGCGGGTAGGAGATCCTACAAAATGTTTTTGCTCGTCCAATTCGAGGATGGACCGTACCATATTTGTGCGACAAGTGAAGTGACCATTGTACAAGGATCTACGTGCATCGTGGAGTATAAAAACGGTGGCCGATATGGTGCGCGGATCATTGCAGAAAATGGTGAGTAAAAAATACATACAATTATACAATGGTTGAGTCACTATCGAAAGAGTCACATAAAATTACAATATTCCTTCGTCCATTTTTACGATAAATAATCTGAATTGTTAAAGAGGTGATATTGTCTATTTTAATCAATTAAATTTAATCAGTTTTAATACGTTGATAATTACAGATGTTATAGTCATTTGAAATTGGTGATTTAACAAAATTATTTAACATTCATAAATACAGATATGAATATTGATTAATTTTGTGTAGACGTAGCAATTTTGATCTCCGAGTTGAGGCAATTGGAGTTGCCGAGTTTCGGCAACTAAAGTTGCCGGAACTTGGCAACTCCAAACACGAGAGTTGCTATGTCTGTACAGCAATGCAATAAACGATAGTGGCGCCATTAGTTCCCCAGTTTCCAACCTCATTATATGCAAATCGTCATAGGCGTTGCGAAGATGGACCAATTTTAGTTGAAGAAACTGTTAACTTCTTTACAAATTTCCATAACGGCTGTTAGTTGAAGCAACAAAAAGGTAGAATTGACGGTAGCTGCGGCTTTCGATTACATAAAAATCGTCATGTTGCTCGTCACCAGTGGCCGAGTTTCAGTTACTAGCAACTGGCGACCAGCACTATGACGGCAACTAGAATTGCCGGTACTCGGCAACTCCAATTGCCGAAACTCGGAGATCAAAATTGCTACGTCTACACAGCGCCTATATTTTTGGCAATATTATCTAAAAAAATGGTTTTATTTGTTTCGTATCAATCGGGTGGTTTTATTTGTTTCGTAACAACTTTTTTTCAAGTTTCCGTAATGGTTGTTAGTTACAGCAACTAAAAGGTAGAGTTGACAGTTGCCGCGGCTTTCAATTATATGAAAATCATAACGACCGTCAACTCGACCTCTTTGTTGCTGTAATTAACAACCGTTTCTGAAACATGTTACAAAGTTGATATGAAACAAATAAAAATACCCCGTCGATACGAGGCAAATAAAAAATATTCTCCCTCGAACTACATAATATTGACTAAAACTATAGGCGCTGTGTACACGTGGCAATTTTGATCTCCGAGTTTCGGCAACTCTAAATGCCGAAACTGGGCGCTGGGGTTGATATGTCTGCACAGAAATGCAATAAGCTATAGAGACGCTATTAGTTCCCCAATTGCCAACCTCTTTACATGAAAATTGACCTAGGCGTTGCGAGGACGGAGCAACTTTACTTGAAGCGACTGTCAACTTTTTAACAATATTCCGTAAGGGGGCGCAAATTAGGCGGCATACGCAAATTACGTAACGCAATTTAAGAGGGGTGAGGGAAACCGGCCAGGTCTACGGATGTGCGGGAGGGAGGGGTCGAGGTTTATGTTACGTCACTTTTAGAACTGCCAGAAATAGCAAAGAGTCTGCATGTTCAAGTTTTGAATTTAAAGCTCGTGTGAAATTTTACCGCGGAAAGTTGACAGCTTTCCCCACGAAATGTCAGTTAATGGGGGATATCGCCCGCTTCTTGGTACTTTAATGTAAGCATCAATATTCTAGAAAAATCATAACTGTATTTCCAGAAAAACGGAGCGAAAACTTTAAACGCTGTTTTCTCGAATCTACTTTTTTCGACCTTCTCCCATCGAATACTCAAAAACTTATCAAGCGATTTTCGATTTTTTTTTACCATTTTGTAATCGCAGCGCCTAAGGTTGTACGTAGGCGGTTTTCGAAATGTTGGTCGTTATTATTTTTAAATACTGCTTGAATACAAAAAAGGCCTTGAAAATAGAAAAAAGGTCCAAACCGTCAGCATTAAAAAAAAACGGCTAAGAATAACGACTGCTGCATTTGTATAGATATCGATTAATTTTTTACTTTTTATTTACAGATAACTTTTCATAAAGATATCGATGGGACAATGAAGAGAATTTATTTTTTCATCGTCAAATCAGGGCATATATTTCGATTAATTTTACAAAGTTTTTCATAAAAATTCATATAAAACTGGATGAATATATACTTCATAAAATGAGTATAAACCCGATCCTTTCATAATTAGTTATGTCTATGAAAAGATTCACAATTATTCACGACAAAGTACCCGTTATTTAACGGAATAGAATTACTAAATTGTATTCGATTTTCGAAACAGATATGAATTCAACTTCGTCGATTACGGCAATTCGTTTTTTGTGGTCCACGTCGGTGGCGGCGACGTAATAAAGGGACAACATTCTTTTTGTACTTGTTATTAAATTACCGACGGTCCCCATTACCACCGATATACCCCATAACCTACGATATATAATAAAGAAGTCTCGACAACTGTCGAAACGTGACGTATACAAGTAAATACTCGAACTTTGTTCTATTCAACAATTTTATTTGGTGAATAGAACAATGTTCGAGTATTCACTTATAGAAAACACATATCGACAGTTATCGGGGCTACTTTAAATGGATATACCGGTGGTTATGGAGACGTGCTATCGTTTATTAATACATTTATGAAACAAAATATATAAATCGAAAAATAAAATTGTTGTTATGCACCGAATCTCTCTTTAGTTAGCATGGCTCGGTCATCGAGGCACAGTAATTACAAAATATTCTCGGGATTTAATGTGTCTTGAACGTGTCCGTATTTAAATTTAACCTCGTTGTTTAGCTAACCGAAAAATAATATTGATATTATGGATTTCTAGGTGACAAAACAGTCCTCGAAAAAATAAAAAACGAAAAGAATGCGATGCGCGAACTATTGAACGACGAAGAAAGTTCCACGCCCAAAAGCTTCGAGCCTAGACAAAATTCATTGGTGTTACCTGCGGAGCGCTCTGATCTCGAAAAAAGAGATAATACTTATTCGGTATGCGATGAAGAACCGGGTCTTTTTAGCTCCTCGATAAAAAACGATTCGATGCTATCGGGTTTATCGGACAAGATCATCCCGAAAACGTTGCCCGATAGTGAGTTCTCAGGATCTTCAGGTTGTACGGAATCGGTAGAACAGAACGAACTGTCAGAAACTGTCGAATAATATCACGTAACAACTAATCTGGAAGACTTCAATAGAGCTCTCCGGAAACCTGTTTCTTTGAGTACGCCAGTCAAAGAGAGATACAACAAAACAGGTGTTATGATTTGTAATTAAAATATATTGCCTCTACAATTTTCGCTGCTCCCCCCGCCCCTCCTTTTATGTGCTCTCTCAAGGGGTTTTATTAAGAACTCTCTTAAGGGATTGGTTTCTAAAAAAAAGCAAATGTAGGTTTCGATTTTCTTGTTAAGTTTACCATTGAAAACACCGAGAATTTTTTTTCAACAAGCTGTAGAGGTAATTTTCGAGGGCCAAAAAAAATCCGAACAATGGTCATGTTCAAAAGTGCGTAGGGGGGCTAAAAAAATTGTAGAGAAATCACTCAAAAATCAAAATAAAGGTTAGCTTGTCCTCTTTAAAATGCAAATTCTCCAATCCAATTATCTTCACTTTTGCGTCCGCTATCTAACTTTCAGTGCGGAAAGAAATTTCGACTTGTGTACCCAAATTTATAGCTGGCAGTGTATGTCACAATTTAATATTTTCATTTATTTATTTCGTGACATATGTGTGTCATGTTATTTTTGAGTAACTTCTCTACAATCTTTTTTTCGAACGCGTAGGCACGTTTGAACTTGGCAATCTTTTGGCTTTTTTGGCCCTCGAAAATTATCTCTACAGCTTGTGGAAAAAAAATTCCTCGGTTTTTTTAATGGTAAACTTAAAAAGGAAATCGAAGCCTACATTTTCGTTTGTTAGAAAGTCTCGTACGATTTTTGTTCGCTTTAGTATTGCATTTTTAGTTAAAAAATCACATTTCCACACCAATTGACAGGAACAGCTTTGCGGAAACACATCGCAACAACATGCCTCAATGTGAACCTGTCGGACAACGAGGTCGCTGACCTGGCACCGTTCATGGGATACGCAGAGAAAATTCATCGTGAACATTATCGCCAACCCATCGTCATTCGCGAAATTATGAGGATGTCGCAACTCTTGGAGCTCGCTCAAGAAAACCCAATGCAGATAACGCCGAAACCGACCGTGAAACCGATGACGAACAGCGTATTGAATCCGTGACCAAATTGAACTATTAAGGGTTAATCCCTTGATAATTACACTGCCGGCCAAAAATGTGAGTACACCAGTCGAAATTTCTTGCCGCTCTAAAAGTTACATAGCGGACTCAAAAATTAAGATAATTAAAATTTCCCAAGCGGGGCGTTCTAAAGAGGATAAATTTACCTTTATGTTGCCTTTTTAGAAAAAAATTCACATTTTTTTGTGCCCGTTACTCCTTTTTAAAAATGGCTATTTTTCAGCTTGTTTTGCACGTTTAAAACTACCCGCATAACTTCTGATGGATTTCTACGCTCGTTTTTTCCATGATAAACTTAAAGAGAGTATTACACCCCACATTATCCTTTTTTATAAAGTTTTGTACGATTTTGTTCGCCCTAGTATTGCATTTTTAGCTAAAAAAAGACATGTTTTATAAAAATAGGGGTAGTCGAATGACTATGGGGTTTCAGAGATATTGTCAGGAGAGTTAAAAATTGCATTGCTTCCCACTGGAGTAACCAGAATTTTTTCAGAATTTTTTTTGAAAAATTGTTTTTTTTTCAATGTTGGGTCGGGACAGATGGGTGGAGGAGGGGCTCCTTTTGGGAATTATGGGGTCCAGGACAACCTATTAAGAAAGAAAATTTGTTTACTCTTTCATTTTTAATCAACTACAATCTTTTCAGAATTTTTTTGAAAATTATTTTAACAATTTTTTCACAATTTGTTCAATATTATTTTAACAACTTTTCCGACTAAAACTCGGAGAATCATCCACGGTTGAGTTGTTATGTCTCAAGACCTATCGGATTTTAGACTAAATATTAAAAAGAAAAACTAAGTTCAAAAGTTTAAAGTTTTATACAAACTCAAAAGCTTAAAGTTTTAAACAAGTTCAAAAGTTCAAAGTTTTAAATAATATTTGGTCTAAAATCCGATAGGACTTGAGACACAACAACTCAACCGTGGATGATTCTCCGAGTTAGAACTCGGACAAATTGTTAAAATAATATTGAAAAAATTCTGAAAAAATTGTTAAAATAATATTTTAAAAAGTTCTGAAAACATTGTAGTTAATTAAAAATGGAAAAGTGAACAAATTTTCTTTCTTAATAGATTGTCCTAGACCCCATAATTCCCAAATGGAGCCCCTCCAATTATTAGAGCTCGACCAAAAATGGTATAAAATTTTTTTTTTGAAAAAAAATCTGAAAAATACCGGCTACTCCAGTATGAACCTATGCAATTTTTTACTCTCTTGACATTTTATCTGAAACCCCATAGTTATTGGATTACGCCTATTTTTCTAAAACTATCTAAAAAAGGAAAATGTAGGTTTTGACACCCTCAAGTTTGTCATGGAAAAAACGTTCGAATAAATTCGCCAGAAGCTTTGCGGGCCATTTTAGACGTGCAAAAAAGCTGAAAAATAGCCATTTTCAAAAAGACGGATCGGGCTAAAAAAATTGTAAAAAGGAAAAATAAGGGTAAATTAGTCCTCTTGGAAACGCCGCTTAGGACATTTGATTATCTTAACTTTTGAGTCCGCTATTTAACTTTTAGTTCGGCAAGAAATTTCGACTGGTGTACTCAAACTTTTGGCTTGCAGTGTATATTCAATTTTAATATAATACTAAATTCTATTTGAAGTCCATTTGTTTAGGTCCAGCGCATGAGGATGGCGATGAACCACATTGTTTGCCAATAGTAGAAACCCAAAGTGATCGGAAGGCATCGATATCCAAATTACCATCTAAACGGCCTTCGAACATAGAGGATTTTGAAGGAGACAAGAATCCGCCGAAACGCTCAAAACAAAAACCTAAAAAAAGATCAAGTTTTTACTTGACTATTAACTCCAATTGTCATTATTGGCTTTCTACATTGTTATTATTCATCAATTTTTCTATTCTAGCTTCATCTTACGGTCGCGTTGGGCCCTAAAAGCGCTGGAGTACGGACGAAAAGGATATAGCTTTCGAGCTGTTTAGAGAATTTATAAAAAACGAAAGGTATCCTTCGCTAAAACACATCCAAGATGCGTGTAAGCGGCATCCTACCTTGCAAGCGCGGAATCCATGCGCGATCAAAACTTGGATCTCGAATGAGATAAAGAAAAGACATCGCCGACCGCTTGAATGAAACAAAACATGTATTCCCTTCCAAAGATTGTATTTCAGTTTTTAACGAAACAAACATGTATTTATTTAGCAGTATTATGTATTCCTTTCCAAAGAATTTATTTTAGTTTGTCATCATTTAATTACTGACTTTGTAAAAAAATAAACTGAACAAATGTCATACTGTTTTACTAAACTGAGTAAAAAATAAACGGAGTACATGTGCTGGAGGGTTTTTTGGTCTCCATATCAATCGTTCATCCATCTTATAAAAGTCCTTAAAACAACCATCCGTTCAACGATTTGGTAATATCCCAGTATCTACCATTAGATCCTATTTTCCACTGGTAAGTATTCAAAAAGTCCTCTGGATACCGTGACGTCGACGAACAATTTGAGAACGGGCGATTCTCAAGAAATCAAAAAAGGAATATATTGAAGGACAAATTGAATAAGTCGCGTAAAATAACGATCACTCAAAAGAACGTACCTTGGAAACGGATCTAGTAATTTGTAGAAAATTTGTGTCGCTGTACAGAAAATCGGTAAACGCTTTTGCTCCAGAATTATTGAAACCCATGTAAGCTTTCAAAAAAAATGTCATCTATTAATTGTTCGTAATTACGCGTGTCCATGCAAAGAATTATTTATAATAATATTGATTCGATTTTGAGAAATGCAAAATATAGGCTCCAAACAAAAGTAGAACGCGATCGTTCGGGGTTGAAACTCAAAGATTTCCTCGTGTAACAAGTCGGTCTCTAATGAGCAACACATCTTCTTAAATTTTGTTAGTACAGTGCTGCTTTTTTACGATGAACAAAATCACGTTCAGTATTATACATGCGAACTGTGTACTGAAGGGAAAAAATATAGCGTTAGATATTGACAGTAAAATATATAGTATTGATGAGTTCATCAACGTTTTGTACTAAGAAAGAAAACGTAATTAGTACAGAAAGATCTACCTAACGAAGACGATTTTAGTTCGCACGATATAATTCAACCAAATGTCAATTCGAGTGAAAATTTTCTCGATCTAGTACGAATACTAAAACAAATGTGAAACTTCGTTTTATCGAATTTTCACCGATAGTCAAGATCGATAGATATATTACTTTACAAACGAACAAGAGGCAACTAGTGTCCGATCACAATTTCGCGATGTATAACGAGTCAAATTTGAGTGTCCCCATTAGAGTTACTAGATGCTCTCTCGCTTTTATTTATGTATATTTCTACCTTTGTCTTTCGCCCACTCTTGGTATTTTATCGAACCGCTCTGGCGATAATAAGTTTTATCTAATTGGTAAAAACAAATAACTTTTTTTGGGATCAATGTAATGATGTGGAAAACAACGAAAAAAACCGTCATCACGTATTTATCAATATTTTATAAGTTTGTGGGATTCATAGGAATTATCCATGAAAAAGAACATACGTCGGTACGTAAACGACACGGATCATTGACGATTTTAATATGCCACGTCCAATTCAATTATATATTTAAACGAAATATTTGCCTACCTGCTTTTCAGCTGAATGAAGACCTCTATGGACTAATGAAATGATTTTTCTTTGGACTCTTCTAAAGTTCATCTCTGATAAACGGATTATCTTAAAATATTCTGAGGACGACGCTGCAGAGACTTACGCTGAATCTGATTAGAAAGTTATGTCGGATATTTCTTTATTCTAATCGTTGTATTTTATTAGAAAAAAAAACAGAATACTGCTTTGGACCTAGCAAACAATTAAAAAGTCGACAAACTCTGGTAGAAGTGAGTATATCGCGTGCGATAATCTCGAGATTGAACTGAGAAACGGCATTCGTTTTATTTGGACGAATCTATTGACGTTCTCTGTTAGTAAATGGATTCTAACGGTAGATATTTAGACATTACCAAATGGCTGAACGAATGGTTGTGCTCAGGATATTTTCAAGATGGATGAACGTCCTCATCAATCGTTCATCCATGTGGAAAATGTCCTGAGAACAACCATTCGTTCATGCGTTTGATAATGTCCCAAAATCTACCGTTAAAACCTATTTTTTACTACAAAATGTTCGAAAAGGCATTTGGATACCAGAGAGTCGACGAACATTTAGGAAAAAATTATTTCCCATGTAGGGTGATCGGTAGTGGCCAATGATTGGCCGATGCTCGACGCCAAGCTTGCCAACATTGGCACTCGAGCTTGGCCGGATCATCGACCGAGTCTTGGCGGATAATTGTGACCCAATATAGATCACCAAAATTGGTCCTGCACTGCAAAAAAAATTAACTATTTTTGTATTGTAATTCGTCATTACCTGGTCTTTCGAAATGATTAATTCGAAGAAAATATTTCACCCATATGGGGCTCGAACCTTGAACTTCCCTACTCATAGCCAAACACGCTGCCCCTATGCTACCGAGTGCTTGTAACATTTGAATCGCAGAAATGGCATAAAATACCAAATGGATTCTTATCATTATTTGTATCACATAAACTATATCAATTAGTTAATATCATTGTGATAATTAGAGAGTGTTATCAAATGACATGTTATAGAATTTTCAAACCTAACCTATATATATAATTCCTCTCTCTCTCTCTCCACCTTCTCTACCCCCACAACCCGTTAATATGTGTGTTGCAATAAAGACAGACCATTAGTTCATTAGTTCAAGTTTAATTTGAATAAATAAATATATTTAAAATGAATAATTCCAGTAATGGAATGCAATAGGAAAAATTTGATTTCACGAAAAATCTAGTTAATTCAAATAAAAAATAAATAAATAGACGCGGTTAGTTAATATTAATAGAATTTTTCTGTCAGTGTAGGATGGTTCATAACAATCGGCAGAATATCGCGTATGAGCTCGTTCGAGAATCGCCCAACAATGAGTGCATTGATTTGGTGTATATTTGTTAAGAATAATGTCCAATGGACTCGTAAAAAGTATTTATCTCGTCTCTCAATGACTTCAACGCGAAACAATGAATCGTCGATATACGAATTGCGGTTCGATCATGCGTTACTCGGCCGAACATTGGCCTCGTATCGGCAAACCATGATTGGCGAGTCTATACTTCGCCAAACATCGACCTCGTATCGATAAGCCAATGATTAGAGAGCCTATATTTGGCCGAACATTGTCCTCGTATCGGCAAACCAATGATTGGCGAGTCTATACTTCGCCAAACATCGGCCTCATATCGATAAACCAATAATGAACAAGTCTATACTTGGCCGAACATTGGCCTCGTATTGGCAAACCAATGATTGGCCAGTTTATACTTCGCCAATCATCGGCCTCGTGTCGACAAGCCAATGATTAGCGAGTCTACGTTTGGCCGAACATTGGCTGCGTATCAGCAAACCAATGATTGGCGAGTCTATATTTGGCCGAACATTGGCCTCTTATCAGCAAACCAATGTTGGCTAGTCAATACTCAGCCGAGCATTGGCGTACAATTGGTTAATCGATCATCGTCCCGCCAACATTGTTCCAAGTATTGGCCGTTACGGTTCGATTGGCGAAACCTACATGGGATTTTAAGACTTCTTTCGGTTATCCAAATGATTTTTCTCGGGACTTTTTCATGACTCACCTTTATTAAACGGTTTATCACCCTCAAGCTAATGGGAGAGTTCTTTCAAATATTTGTTCATTCCTAATCGTTTTATCTTATTTAAAAAAAACTAGGATACGGCTTTGGCCTGAACGAATATTTAAAAGCTGACACTGAGAAACGACATTCGTCCTAGTTGGACAAATGCCGTTCTCAATTAGCAAATAGGTTTCAACGATAGATATTGGGACATCGCCAAACGGCTGAACGAATGGTTGTTCTCAGGTCATTTTCAAGATGGATGAACGTCCTCATATCCACCGTTTATCCATCTTGAATATGTCCTGGGAACAACCATTCGTTCACGTATTTGGTAATGTTCCAATATCTACCGTTAAAATCTATTTCTTACTAAGAAATATTCGAAAAGGCATCTGAATACCAGAGAGTCGACGAACGTTTTAGGAAATGGTTATTTTCAAGACCTCTTTCGGCTATCCAAATGATTTTTCTCGGGACTCTTTCAAGACTCATCTTTATTAAACGGTTTATCGCCCTCAAGCTAATTGGAGAGTTCTTCCTAATATTTGTTCACCCTTAATCGATTTATTTTATAGAAAAAATTAGGATCCTGCTTTGGCCTGAACGATTAATTAAAAGCCTACAAATTCAGGTAGAAGTGGTGACTACGTCACGTACGGTAATCTCGAGGATGAACTCAGAAACGGCATTCGTCCGACTTGGACGAATGACGTTCTCAGTTAGCAAATAGGTTCCAACGGTAGATATTGGGACATTACCGAATGGTTGAACGAATGGTTGTTCTCAGGGCATTTTCAAGATGGATGAACGTCCTCATGTCAACCGTTTATCCATCTTGAATACGTCCTGAGAACAACCATTCGTTCACGCATTTGGTAATGTCCCCATATCTACCGTTAAAATCTATTTCTTACTACGAAATATTCGAAAAGGCATCTGGATACCAGAGAGTCGACGAACGTTTTAGGAAATGGTTATTTTCAAGGGCTCTTTCGGCTATCCAAATTATTTTTCTCGGGACTCTTTCAAGACTCACCTTTATTAAACGGTTTATCGCCCTCAAGCTAATTGGGGATTCTTCCTAATATTTGTTCACCCTTAATCGATTTATTTTATAGAAAAAACTAGGATCCTGCTTTGGCCTGAACGATTAATTAAAAGCCTACAAATTCAGGTAGAAGTGGTGACTGCGTCACGTACGGTAATCTCGAGGTTGAACTCAGAAACGGCATTCGTCCGACTTGGACGAATGACGTTCTCAGTTAGCAAATAGGTTCCAACGGTAGATATTGGGACATTACCGAATGGTTGAACGAATGGTTGTTCTCGGGGCATTTTCAAGATGGATGAACGTCCTCATGTCAACCGTTTATCCATCTTGAATACGTCCTGAGAACAACCATTCGTTCACGCATTTGGTAATGTCCCCATATCTACCGTTAAAATCTATTTCTTACTACGAAATATTCGAAAAGGCATCTGGATACCAGAGAGTCGACGAACGTTTTAGGAAATGGTTATTTTCAAGACCTCTTTCGGCTATCCAAATTATTTTTCTCGGGACTCTTTCAAGACTCACCTTTATTAAACGGTTTATCGCCCTCAAGCTAATTGGGGATTCTTCCTAATATTTTTTCACCCTTAATCGATTTATCTTATTGAAAAAACTAGGATCCTGCTTTGGCCTGAACGATTAATTAAAAGCCTACAAATTCAGGTAGAAGTGGTGACTACGTCACGTACGGTAATCTCGAGGTTGAACTCAAAAACGGCATTCGTCCGACTTGGACGAATGACGTTCTCAGTTAGCAAATAGGTTCCAACGGTAGATATTGGGACATTACCGAATGGCTGAACGAATGGTTGTTCTCAGGGCATTTTCAAGATGGATTCACGTCCTCATATCAACCGTTTATCCATCTTGAATATGTCCTGGGAACAACCATTCGTTCACGCATTTGGTAATGTCCCAATATCTACCGTTAAAATATATTTCTTATTACGAAATATTCGAAAAGGCATCTGGATACTAGAGAGTGGACGAACGTTTTAGAAAATGGTTATTTTCAAGACCTCTTTCGGCTATCCAAATTATTTTTCTCGGGACTCTTTCAAGACTCACCTTTATTAAACGGTTTATCGCCCTCAAGCTAATTGGGGAGTTCTTTGTAATATTTTTTCACCCTTAATCGATTTATCTTATTGAAATAACTAGGATCCTGCTTTGGCCTGAACGATTAATTAAAAGCCTACAAATTCAGGTAGAAGTGGTGACTACGTCACGTACGGTACTCTCAAGGTTGAACTGAGAAACGGCATTCGTCCGACTTGGACGAATGACGTTCTCAGTTAGCAAATAGGTTCCAACGGTAGATATTGGGACATTACCGAATGGCTGAACGAATGGTTGTTCTCAGGGCATTTTCAAGATGGATGCACGTCCTCATATCAACCGTTTATCCATCTTGAATATGTCCTGAGAACAACCATTCGTTCACGCATTTGGTAATGTCCCAACATCTACCGTTAAAATCTATTTCTTATTACGAAATATTCGAAGAGGCATCTGGATACTAGAGAGTCGGCGAACGTTTTAGGAAATGGTTATTTTCAAGACCTCTTTCGGCTATCCAAATTATTTTTCTCGGGACTCTTTCAAGACTCACCTTTATTAAACGGTTTATCGCCCTCAAGCTAATTGGAGAGTTCTTCCTATTATTTATTCATCCCTAATCGATTTATCTCATTGAAAAACCTAGGATACTGCTTTGGCCTGAACGATTAATTAAAAGCCTACAAATTCAGGTAGAAGTGATAACTATGTCACGTACGGGAATTTCGAGATTGAACTGAGAAACGGCATTCGTCCGACTTGGACGAATGACGTTCTCAGTTAGCAAAGAGGTTCCAACGGTAGATATTGGGACATTACCAAATGGCTGAACGAATGGTTGTTCACAGGACATTTTCAAGATGGGTGACCGTCCTTACATCAACCGATAATTCGTCTTTAAAAAGTCCCGACAACCCCTATTCCTTTAGCAATTTGACAGAGCCCCAATATCTACCGGTAGAACCTATTTTAACTGCGAAATGTTCAAAAACGCCTCTAGATATGACTTTTATCCAGTTTTTTACTCAGCAGCACCGCTGGTATCATTTACAGTAACGAAAAATAGGTTTTTAAAAAAGTCTCCGTAAACACCCTTCGACAAACATATATATATATATATATATATATATATATATATATATATATATATATATATATAATGTATTTGAAATACCTGAAAAAAGTTGAATGCTTTTTTTATATTTTTTAAAAATAAAATCGTCCATTTTTAATTGACGAACGGCTGTAACGCGTTTTTGAGCGGCTAAGTCTCGCAGCCGTTTGGGAAGGAGAGATTGCGTTGGGTTGCTCATTGTTGCTCACGGCGGTGGCAGCGAGCAACAATGTATCTTTCGCGCCAACGTTCGGATAATTGAGAGTTCGGATAAACTAAGTCATCGTTCGGATAATTGAGGTTCTACTGTACAGTGTACAAAAAAAATGTAACTAACAATTTATCTTGTGTATATACTTCAAGTTGAAATATACAATGTATATATATGTATAAATATTTCATTTTTAGATAAAACGGGATGGCTGAATCGAAAATATATTTTACTTGCATTAAATTACTACTTGAAATTTAATTATGGTGCATGTTTTTTTCTCCGACCTTACGGCTTAAACTTATTATACAAAGGAATATTATCCATTTGACAATCGTGCGACGTGCGATTTTCTGAAATCGCTCGCGATCTCTTATGGAGTTGTCCGCGACAAACTCGGGAGGCCTCGGGTACACTGGACAGCTCGAGCTAGGTGGGGGAAGCCATAAAATGCGCTCAAGCGGAACGGCGGGGAAATTCTCTCTTAGCGAGGGCTCTCTTAGAGAGGTAGTACTGTATATATTTTCTAACAGCTTGATATATTAATACTGAATAGATGTGTAATTGATGTTACGAGTGAATCACTTTTTCACACGAAAAAAAAATTATTAAATTCGCATATGGTTTTATACCCGTTACTGTAGCCTAACCCCTTAAGTTCTTGCAGTAGCCTGAAAGGAGGCTTGTGGAAATTACTTTTCGGATATTCTTTTCTCATGTAGAAAAGCTTCTCTCCATCGTTCTTTCTCCTTCCGAGTTCTAGTCAACTTCGAGTAAACTTCCATTGGAATTCCGGACTTTTTATCTTCCCTTTCGTTGGAATTATTCCTTTCTGATCCATCTGCAGCGGGAAATATTTATGCAAACGAATTTTTGTACTCGAAGGAAAAAATATTCCACAAAGATGATTTTTTACAGCTTTACGGTATGATAAGAAGGAAAATACAAGAAATCAACAACATTGACAATCAGTGATAGAAAGGTAGGTAGGCAATTCCAGTGATATAACGAAGCGATAACTGAATGAACTGCAAAAAAGTATGGCCGATGAAAATATAACTTCGGATAAAAAATATAACTTCGGATAAAAAATACCAAGCCCCTGGCATTTCGAAAGTAATTGCATCCTATGCAAAAGGCTCACCTGGACTTTTCCCGAGCTTATGAATCTCAAGCTCCCTCTCGAGTGCTCTGTGCACGCGCAAGTTGATTGCAAACGCGTTCTCGAGCTGGGTAAACTTGTCGGAAAGTTCATCGAAGGTGTGACGTATCGTGAATAACTCAAACTCTCGTTCTCGCAGAATCTCGACGAGCCGATTGTGGGTTGTCAGGTCGACTGACATTTAGTCATAAAACTTCACGAATGGGTATGGCACACAAGTATGAACTCCACACAAAATTGGAAGTAAACTTTTAATTATAAGTAGAAGTAATATTTCAATCTAATTATAAGTAGAAGTAATAATAGTAACAACCAAAATAATGATACAAACTGTAATGTCCTAGACATGAATCTATTATCATTGTAGAACGGATAATTCTAGGTGTCATTTATGAATTTAATTCCAAAAAACTGTATCATGTCATCGAGATCATAATTGATCATAATTGACGGAAATTAAATTCGATAATTCGATTAGAAGATTATCGTAATCTCAATGTAACTCCCTTATTATGTAATATCAATGAATGCTCGATAAGGATGATTAATTCATAAGGGTAACCGCACTTTTCTCTTTTTCGAAGCACTACACTTCATATTAAATTCCTATTGATGGAACGGGTGAATACAACATGAAAATAGTTTAACCCACGAACTGTCAAAATTCGCAAAAAAATAACCGTGACGTTGACAAATTCTGAAAATTGATGACGTCGTGACGATCACTGATGGAACCCAGCTTCACACTTGTTTTTGTAGCAAGCGACTCGAATATTGGCCTGAACGTGTCAAAAATTGCAGGTTGACAGCTTGAGTCATTGCTGAAAGCGACTTACAAGTTACGCTCCCAAACCCAAACAAACTTACGCTCACAATAGATAGTACAGTCGTGCTGTGTATTGGAATCGGACAAAAATAGAAGAAGGCTAGTTTTTTGACAGATGATTTTATAGGTGCAGCGGGTACTAAATCCATGTTTGCCTAAAAATCGGGTGTAGGGTTTTTTAGGGGATGAAAGGGTATGGGGGTGGATTAATGCCAAACTACAACTCCCACGAGCTCGGCGCCGGGAGACAAAATCTTCAGAAAAATCCGGGCTTTATTTGTGTCCACATCGCCGAAGTTGTGGAAGTTCATTTTGGGGTTGAAAAGGTGGGGTGAAATTTTGAAAAATCAGTTTTCATTCGATAACTCTTTAGCAAAACTGCATACAATTTTGGTTCAAATAGGAAAGTTGTAGCTCTTGAAAAGACGCGTCGATCAAGTATTCGATCATCCCTGTCCAATAATATCTTCACGCCGAAAAGAATTGTTGAAGTACAAAAAAAAATTGTTCATTGAATAACTCAAAAACAATCGATTTTTCGGGAATGGTTTAAATGTACGAAATGTAGAGAATAATTTTCTCTATATTTTCATTCCTATGGAGCACCCTTGAATTTTGCTTTTCCGAACCCCTCTCAGGGGTTGAAAATTCAAAATGAAATTCTGGGAAAACTATTGACCGAAAATAAAGAGATACGAGTTTGGCGCTGTGGACAAAAAATTAGCTGAGGGTTCAAGCTACAAATTCTTCCACGGTGGTGAATTCGTGGGGCCAATAGTTTTCCCAGAATTTCATTTTGAATTTTCAATCCCCGAGAGGGGTTGGATAATCAAAATTCAAGGGTGGTCCATAGAAACGAAAATATAGATAAAATTATTCTCTACATTTTGTATATTTGAACCATACCCGAAAAATCGATTGTTTTTGAGTTGTTCAATAAACCATTTTTTTGGGGTGAAGATATCATCGGAGAGTGATGATCAAAGACTCGATCGACGCGTCTTTTCAAGGGCTACAACGTTCCCATTTGAACAAAAAGTGTACGAATTTTTTTAAAAGAGTTATTGAATTAAATCTGATTTTTCAAAATTTCACCTTACTTTTGACCACCAAAATGAACTTCCACGACTTCGGCGTAATGGACAAAACTAAAGCCCGGATTTTTCTGCACATTTTATCCCACGGCGCCGGCCTCGTAAGGGTTGTAATTTAGCATTAACCCACGCCTATCCCCTAAAAAACCCTACACCCCGATTTTTAGGCAAACTTAGATTTAGCACCCACGGCACCTACAAAATCGCCTGTAAAAAAACTAGCCATCTTTTTTTCCCGATTGCGGGGTTTTTCAGCAACAGCACGACTGGGCTAACAATCATCTACCTAACATAGGTAGAGGACATCTCAATGTAGTAGATGATGATATCTCTCATGTACTAGATGACATCGTAATATATTATTAGCAGGATTCCCACCTACAATGGTAATTTTTCGACTGCGCCTTAATTATTTATCCAAGTCCAGCGTGAAATTGCAAATATTGTAAAAACGGTGTGTAATTAGGACGATGATACAGAATTTCTGTACTTTTTTCTATATAAAATATTATCCGGTATGTGAGGAGGCAAAGGAACGTGGCTCAAAAGTTAAGTAAGATTGTAGATTGGATAATGTGTGTATTGTCATCAGACTAATTGAAAGCTCGCAGTACTATAACTATTCAGCCGTATTTGAATACGCATGGAGCGCATTTCAATATTTACTCGATGAATCGAGCCGTACCTGCTCGTCACGGGAGCGTGTTCAAATATCGGCCGAATCTATTGTCCCTTTCCGCGATGTTATGCAATTATGAAACATTTAGCAGTTTCGATGCAATTATGAAACATTTAGCGAAGTCTCCCGCTTCCGTTCTGACGAGATCTGAATACACTGTAGCGTCTGTAATCTAGTTGAACGACAAGTACCTTTTTGTTCATCGGTGACTTCAATAATGGTATTTTTTTTTGTTCAAACTTTTCGCATCGTTAAAATATAATTTGCCCTCTTTATTTTTTATAGGTTACCAGGCATTATCTCCATTTCAAAATGGAGAGTGAATCTTAAAAATTGCTCATACATTTAGAATAATTGGATAAAGTTCCAAAAAGGATATTCCTCTGATTAATTTGGAATTTTGTTTACCCATGTATTTTTACTCACTCATGACGAATATGACAGTGAAAATACCTGCGAATTTGATTTTCAAGGTGTCAAAACTGACAAAAACTGATTTGCAAAGAGTTTTTTTATTTTATTGTAATAAATGTTGATCTTGGAGAAAAATATTTCCGAAAGAAGTTGTAGCCTATACAAGTTTTGTCCAAAACTAATTTGTTTCGAGAAAAATGGGAAAATGCTCCGAAATTCGATTAGTTTATGTCCTAAACTCCATTAGTTTCGATATTATCTACTTACGCACTTTACCGCGGGAAGGTTGCCGTTTGATCTTTAACACTATACGCATACGTAAGCAACACATAGCACAACAAACAGACCCAAACAAAGCACAACACAACAAATAAACCCAAAGAAACTCCAACCTTCCCTCGGTAAAGGGCGTAAGTGGATAATATCGAAACTAATGGACTTTAGCAAAATGTAGGGTCGAAGTGGGATCAGTGGCTCATTTTTTTCAGAAGTCTACGTATCTGCCTAACCGTTCACATAATCTCAATGAAATCTTGACTAAACGTGAGGTGTATTCAATTGTTTCATTTTATTAAAAGACACTGCACGACTTAACCCAATGGATATTGAGATAAAAACGATTTTTTGAAATGGGATTTGATCGACTGTATACTTGGGGGGTGTACCCAGTGAAACATGCCTAATTTCACAGTTAAACAAAATATTAAAATCGAGCAAAATTTGAAGAAAATTACCCTGATCCACTGTACACTTGTAGGTAATGGAGTGCGTTTGTCTATCAATGGGGAGTACGGTACAGTAAACTATTGAAAAATTAATTTAAAAAAAGACAGCATTTTATGAGACCAATCACAATCATTTGTCGAATATTAATCACCAATGAGTACCTACCTAATGAGGTAGTACCAGTACCTATCTGAATCACAACGCGAAAATATTCATATTATGACTTACCTCTGCTTACCTTGAAAAATTGAGCCACTGTGTACCGACCCTCTCTTTTTTTCTAAAGCGGGTACTGACAAGTTGCTATTTTTGTTAGGTTAACAAACACAATGCTCGAATACCGCAATGACTTCAAACATAGCTGCGATAGGTAAAGAAGCAAAAAACATACAAACTCAGCTGGTTTTTCAACTTTTGACACAATAAATAATATAAAATCACCTCGTATCCGAGGGCGGTTCTAATATGAAAAAAGCACATATATAGTACATGTCGACTTTTGAAAAACAGAAAAGGTTCAGTGTACCCACTGTTGCCACTGTTCCCAGTTTGACCCTACTTATTGGAGCATTATCCCATTTACCTTAAAACGCAATGGTGTTAGACAAAAACTGTATAGAATATAAAAGATCAATCTTTTGATAAGCTACAACTTTTGTTGGAAACATTTTTCTCTAAGATCAACATTTATCAAAATAAAGTAGAAACACTTTTTGAAAAATCAGTTTTCGTGAGTTTTGAACTTGAAAATCAAATTCGCGAGTATTTTCACTATCATATTCATAATCAGCGGGTCAAAATACATGGGTACACGACATTCCAAATTAATCGGAGGTTTATTCGTTTCGGAACTATACCCTAATAGTTTCGTCATGATCAAGGCCTTATATACCTCCAGAAAGAAAATGTATCTTCTTTTTTATTCGGTCAAATTATGTATAAATATCCCAAGAACGATATGGTGGATATGTATAAACATTCCGCGATCCATATGGTTCGAAGAAAAATGGTTTTAAAACTTTAAACGCGATTTCTTGAAATCATGTCTTCAAAATCGGGCGGACTCGTAGTACAATTTTCAACCAATTGGATTAAAATTTCGACTGTAGCTTCTAGACTTTCGTTCAAAATTGTACCAAATGTTCAAAAATCACCATGTTGCAAAAATCGCGTGTACTTCGCTAGCAAAACTCATGTAGATAACGAAAAATATATATATTTTTCATTGTAGGTGTTCATGTGCGTCCCCAACGAGCTCGCTCGTGGAGGGCCTAAAAAAGGCTCTCTCTTTCTACCGGCCACTTGACCACCATTTTGTTTTTTCTTGTAAAATAAAAAATGTGAATATTTAAAAATCTAATATGTAAAATAAACCCTTCAACCTATATTTTGATTGCTTTATTGATATTTTTTAAAAAAATCCCCAAAAAGCTTAGTTTTCCGACCATCCAAAAGTAAATAAGGCCATAAGAAAATCTGAATATCAACGTTTACAGTAGATTTGGAAGTATTCCTAAAAATAATTATTAAAAACTCAGAAGCTTTTTGCAAATTTCAATATGCATTTTTTTTTTCGTTTTGCGGTCCAACTTTCTCCGCGTTTGGAAGATTAACTTTTCGTACACACTGTACTCTTTTCTTTATTTGAGACTTTTTCGTGTTTCCAAATTAATCAAATACATTTTTCCATTACTGTGAAAGTAAATATGCAATACTCGTGGAAGGATCATCGCTAATTACATGTTTCATATGCAATTCGTAGCTTCGGGGAATGTATTCCGAGCGAATTTGGTGGCTCGAAGCGGTATGGCGTGTGTAAACTCCGGTCTAGCGAGGTAGAAAGAGAAATTATATGGCGGGTTCCCTTCTCGGCACTTTATCGTGCGTTGAATAGACGTAAATTTACAGCGAGAATTCAAAGTCACATTCAATGGGGACCGCATGGCGACCTCGCCAATTATGCTGCATGGATACATTAATGAACTCTAGACGCTCGCATCGTCTATATTGAACATTGGGTCACGGCCCGATGTATCCAACTAGTATTCATGACTGAATATTTCGTATAAGTAAAGTTTGTTAGTCCATGTTAATCACAGTATGGAAACTGCGATGAGAACTACGATGAGTGCACGCTAATTTAAGCTTCGCGCTTAAGGCGGGACACCACTGTGACGGGTAAAAGGAAACAAATTTTTTGCATTTTTTCAATATATACACGATAAAAAATATGTGACAAAATTTCGAGTTGAAACATTGAAAATTGACCAGGTTAAAGATGATTTAGTGAGAGCAGGTAGTGCAACGATTTACGTTTTCTAACACTTTCAATCGCGACTACTCTCTCGACCTGGCCGGAATCATAACTCTGGCCGTATTTTCTCTCTGGCCGATTTTTAGATTAAAAAATCAAAATATCCGTAATTGAAGTAGCTATGGTTGTACATAGCCATTTTTTATAAGTACTCAATTAAAGGTTTCGGAAAATTAAGAATATATTTGGCTATATTTGACCTATATTACATAATTTTTTCATAGATAAATATTAAGATCCAATCGACTTTTGCGCTGCCTTCGTCGGCGCAAAAAAAGTTCCTCCACCGCTGACATGCTTCCGGCCGATTGAGTAGCTGAAACCGAAAAATAAAAAAAAATGTCGTTAAACTGGAAGGTATTTCCTGTACAATGACGTAGGATTTTCGAAAAATATCAAAATCTAACAAAATAGCGTAGTTATAAAAAAAGTCTGTTTTCTCCCCTATAAAATGGTCGTTTTTTTCAATGCCAGATCGTCAATTTTCATCCAATCAAAAATATCCAAGTCAATCGGATAATTGCTCTTTGAGATACAATGTCAGCACATTTGAAAAATCTCATTTCGAGAAAAACGCGTTTAAAGTTTTAAATATCGATTTTTGTAACCCAAAATGATTAGAGATACAGCCTTGATTTTTTTACAGTATATTTTTGAAAGTATAAACTGTCGAAAAAGGCACAAAAAATCGATTTTTGGAAAGTGTCACACTGGTATAGCTCCTGAAATTTAGTATTTTCAAGCCCCTTCCCAGATAGACAGTCATGATTATCACACCGTGCATACAACTCATGAAGCAACATTTTACAGCATATTGACTACATGTTGTGACGTAAAGCCATGAACTCATTCAGTATCATGAAGGTACAAGAATTTTGATCTCAATATGTCGTTTACAACTGCATCGTACATTTAGAGCACGTCGAACTCATATCGCTGTGCTCAAGTGCCCGCAATAAATATCTGCAAATTTTACGTCATATTGAAGCCATGTGTGGCCATTTTGGTGTGTATTCACTATGGTAGCATTAATTGGTCTCATGAATTGTACTTAACATGAACGCAATTTCGTTTACATTGATGAAGACACTTCATGAGCTCATTCAGTATCATGAATTTGAGATACATCGTGAATTAAAAATGTCGTTTCAAATTGCATCATCGGTTGACTACAAGATGAACTCATAAGACGACAAATTTGAATTTTACAATGAATATTCGCAGATTGAAGTCACATGGACTGACTTTTGTTGGTGAATTCACTGGGTTAGCACTGGTAGTAGACATGCCATGCAAGCAATATGACGGCGATATGCATGTCTCTAAGTGGTACATTCGATGAGCGCAATATGACGCGATTCGATATGTATTTAAAATTTGATGATCCATCCCACGAGCCCAATATGACGGCGATATGCATTTCTTCAAGTGATACATCCTATAACGACGATATACATGTTTCTCAGTGATACGTTCGATGAGCGTCATATGACGGCGAAATGCATATTGATTAAAATCAAGAACGATAAAAATAGGCAAAGAAACAAAGTTTACACAAGTGTTAGAATGGTTAACAAGGAACATCCCTTAGGTGACTCCCTTCGATTTTGTTGAAATTTTGATATGTTATAAAGCACCGAAAAGTAAGCGATGCGTATTTTTTTTATCGGCGGAAAAACGGTTTTAAGGGGTGAAACCCCCCCCTCGAAAAAAGGCATCTGTAGGGGTACTATAGCAGTTTCACACACAAGGAGTCCACCGATTTTAATGAAACAAAAACGAAAATTCTTCTAATCCGAAGCAATGAAAAATCCACTATAGTGACATTGCAAACAAAAATTAAAGGGTGAGCCACCCCTATATTGAGGGGTGATTTCACCCCCTAAAACCGTTTTTCCGCCGATAGAAAAAATACGTATCGCTTACTTTTCGGTGCTTTATAATATATCCAAATTTCAACAAAATCGAAGGGTGTTACCTGAGGGATGTTCCTTGTAAGTAGGCAGCGCGCTTGGCTCTAGAATTAGAAGACGTAGGTTCAAATCCCGGGACTATTCTGTGGTATGAAAATATGTTTTTTGTGATGGGGAGGGGTATTTTTTTAAGAAAAAAATATATTTTCGGAGAATATTCGATTTTTGAAATACGTTTTCTGTATGCTTACTCTAATTTGAGTTGTACCCAAACAAACCCATACAAACCCAAACCCATGTCATTTGAACCACTTGATGTCACCGAACCCGTTTCTTCCACACTTTTAAAAACGTAAAAATAGCGTTTGGGGGTTGAAATAAGGGTTGACATTGTCTTCCTCCGGCTTAAATATTATAAACAAAGTGCCCTGAAATATATCGACTTGGTACAAAATTTCTAAACCTCCTTTCTAGCTGGAGCCCCACTTGTAAATATTTACCTTTTTTTCGAACAAAATTCGCTTCGAATAAAATTTGAGCGATGAGTGAAAGATTTTTTTTCAAAGAGGCTTTTGGATTAATGCCGACTGGTCCATTGTGGTGGCCTGTACATCCAGGAGGGCCCTCCAGCAGGCATGCCTCAAAAATCCATTGCGACATAAAACGATAGGAATATATGTAAAAATAATAATTACACGAACGGTTGAAAAATCCCGAGACGCGGTAGTTCACGACGTCGAGTAATTAAAAATGAAGATCATTTACAGGGTTTTAAAGCAAACGAGGTCGCGGTCTCTTTACCCCTATAGAGTACCAGCTTTTGTTCACCCTTCCCCCTTTGATATTCTCCAAGGGTCAATGTAGAATTATAAAATAATAGAATTATAAAATTATAAAATAATAGAATAATAAATGAGTATATAGCCTAATCCCTGTAAAAAATTGCCCTAATCTCGCTTGCATATTATGTATACGTGAAATTTCATAACCAACCATTTCAAAATGGTTGGCTATGAAAATCATTTCAAATTTCATATCCAAAATCCATATCCAAAATCATTTCAAATCCAAATAATTTCATATCCAAAATCATTTCAAATCTAAAATCATTTTATATCCAAAATCATTTCAAATTTCATGTCCAACCATTTCAAAATGCAAGAATGCCAAACGAATAAACAAAAATACAACATTTCACATCTACAACGTAGTAGAGAAGTGGAAATATTTGGAGCGAGAATTTAAAAAAAAAAAAAAAAAAAAAAAACACGTTAGAGTCAAACCCATACGTAGACACATGTTTCAACAATTTTGTTTACGTCCGTTCATGTTTCATTCATCGCTGCTGTACCTACTACACATGTGTCGTATATAAATTATATATTTTCTTTCATAACACGAATATACTTTATTTCGACGGGGGGTAGTTTCTCATAAAAAGAACGATAACCCAACCCGACTAGTATCTATATAATAAGAAAATTTATGGTGATCCCCAGGATATTCAGCAGCCATCAAATGTACACACAAGCCACTAGACACGATAGACGCATGTTCCGTCCGTCCAATATTCGGAGGTGCCGGCTTGACCCAAATTGATACGATTCCCTCAGAGTACAGTATCATATATGACAGTTACGAAGAATGGACTCATCTACACCGAATCGGAGCACCGAAGTTTTCTCGATAGAGGCGTAAATTGTGCTGGAACAGGTTGATTCTGTTTTTTTTTCTTCGTGACTATGTTCCATTATTATTTGCAAGTTTCACTGCTCCATCATCATCAGGGCTCGCGATCCAATATAGTACATCGTCGGGGCATTCTCAGTCGGAGAATAACTTTGGTAAAGTCTGTCGTGAAGTTGCCGGAAGCGAGAGCCCGTATTTAGTTACAAGTGGTTTTCTCAAGGAAAATAAACGGTGCATCACGGGCCATTGGGGGGAGAAAGTTCATTCAGATCGTCGGATAAATGTTTTTTAAAGACGTTTAATTTCCAGAATCAATGGTAAGGTCACGGGAGTCTGTACAATCAGCTGATTGAGGATCTCGTGTTTTGTTGTTACTATGGAAGCAAACCGTCTTCAACAAGATTGTCCGATAATATGATGCATCTCAGTAGTATATACATTTTTCGTATAGAAAAGTGTAACTAGGGTGTTCAATTTCATGGAGCTTGTTATGGCGCTTTTCGATTCAATCAATGAAAAAGCTTCTACAGATGATACAACTTCTTTGTAGCAAAGCTTATCAAAGCTATCGACGGTTGATGATGAAGTTGAAGGAGAAAATTAAGCCGACTGATATGAGAGTCCCAGCAGTATAATCCAGCTTGCGCTGGAAAAATACTTTTTGGTAGTCACAGTTACCTCTTCTACTTGCCGGCACAGATGGAAGTGGTGCTTGAGATGACATACTTTTTCTTTTACAATATTGAAATAAATGATGTCGTATAAATGTAAAGTCAAGCGTATATTTATAAAGGTTTATTATTATAATGAAATAGAATCGGTCTCAGGCTATTAGTTACTCAAGGGGTTAGGCCACTCTAGAGGCCGAAAAAATAGGCTTTTTGAGGATTTTTTTTCTTCAGAAAAACTACAAAATAAATCGAGATTACAAAAAAGGGTTTTTATCATACGTATCAATGACTGTATATAATAACTTTTTTTGAAACGATTAATTTCAAAATTGCGGCTGTGCAGCGTTTATTTCAAAACTGCATTTATTAAGTTGGCCGGAAACATAACTCAGACAGCTTTTAACCGAGTCACTTGAAATGTTGAATATATCTTGAAAAATATATTGTCTACGGAAGTACAATTATCTGACGATTTTTAGGCAAATTTTTGGAAAGTGAAAGATTTGCCTAAAAATCGTCAGATAATTGTTAATAACAAATGAACTATGCAATATAGAAAAAATCCTACGTACTACGTATAATATTGTCTATACTGAGAAAAAAAATCAATTAAAAAATATATTGCTCGATCCAAATAAATATGCTGCTACGGACTGACACCGATATATGAGATTGTTTCAATACTACAAAATATTGGAAAATATGATTGATTCAAATAACATATTATTTTATTTGAAAAAGCTCTTCTGTTCTCTGAATATCTACATTATCCTTCAAATAAAATTATATTCTATTGCAATCATTCTATATACAATCCGTAGATGTATTAGATGAAATAATTAAGCGGTTGCTACAAACGTTTTTTATTTCGTACAAAAATAAAATCAATAGGATTAATTATTTCTTTACTACATCGAAACGAATATGCCATGGGACGAAAATTTTTCAAGTTGTTTTAAATCTTAAATAAAAAGTAAGTATTCGAATGATCATCCACGATAATAGTGAAGAGAATATCAGATATCCAATGGAATATCCGTGGAGAGAATATCAGATCTTCAACTGATTAGAACAGATACTACATTTTGATCTTAGTCACAGGCCAAGAAGCGATACTCTTTAGAGTTTCTCCAGCGTTTAAGTAGATTTTCGGTTCGCGCTACGCTTACGAGAAACGAGCGCGCGTGCGGCTTCTAGCGGTTACTCCGAGAACTACGGGTTTCCTCACACCTATAATTTCGGTGGCGCTCGGCCATGATTTGGTTGAATTTTTTCAACCAAATGTGCAAGAAACAAATTTTACTTTCGCATAATTTTTTAACTAATTCAGACATTTGTTTAATATTTTTCAATAAAAAAAATATTAATATTTTAACGAATAATATACCTAAAATCAATATCGGATATGGTGAAAATAATAAAATAACATAAGGTAAATGGCCCAGTAATCGTCACCTTAAGCAGATCGCTTGACTTTGCAAATTTATATAGCTCAACTAGGAAAGTGAGCAAAAGTTATTTTAAGTCGTTCTTAATCAGTTTTTTATTACCAAGAAGAAGGTCGTTATGAAATTCCCGTGCCTAGTACAGTTTTCGAGAAAATATTTCGTAAAGGTTGTACGAGTCACCGTCATGCCACGATGACAGTTGGTCTGGTAATAGCCATAGCAACGTCCCACTGATCGTCACATGCGTTCAAACTGCTTTGAGGCCTCAGATACCTTTAAAACAAAAAATGTTTTTTTTAAATTAAAAAAAAACATTTCAGTTATGTATAAACATGTCGAAAATAATATGCAAAAGTTATTTTGGGTGGACATTTTTTTTAAGACATGTAGAAAAATGGTTTTAAAACTTCGAACGCGTTTTTCATGAAGAAATGTTTTCAAAATCGGGCGGACTTGTAGGTCCTGCATTTTTTGACTGATTGACTTAAAATTTCAACTATAACTTCTTAGATACATTTTATAGCGAAGTACACACGATTGTTACTATCGTTTAACAATTGCGATTTTTGGAAACGAACAAAGGCCGTTGTTTCAGTCAAAAATGCGACTTTCTTAAAAACCGGGCTAGATGTACAAAAATAAATATTTTACAATGATCGTGTGTACTTCGGTAGCAAAACTCATGTATTATGTGAAACAAACCCTCTAAACCTCGTTTTGATTGCTTTATAAGTATTTTTAAAAAATCCTAAAAAGCCTTGTTTTCCGACCATCCAAAGGTATATAAGACCTTAACTAATTATGTAAAGGTTCGTAGGACTATGTTGACTCGATTATGTCTGCATATAGAACGGCAGAATAATTTTTACGCACTCTGTCACAAACTTTATGATTTTTATTAAAACATTCGATAAAGAGTTTGAAACATAAATTTCTCTTCCATGAAACTTCATAAATTTCAAAAATAAAACAAATTATTGCCTATTACGTCAGAATTATAATTTTCATTTATTTGTAGTCATTATAAACAACTATTTTTTCATGAAATAACTTTCAATATTATTTCGATCGAGTGCTGTTTACCTGTGTTCGAGACATACCCAGTTATCGACATGGTCACGACCCAGTAATCGACAACATTTATTTATATGTATATCTTTTTACTATAGCGAATATGTGTATGACGATTACTGGTCCGTGGATCCTTCAGACAATGCTAATTACGGACCCAATATTTCTTTTCTGATTTTCTATAAACTAATATTCGATTCGAAAGACTCTTTTTTTGCTAACATTGTCCTAGTTATCAACAGCCGTGGCGATTAATCGGCAGAGTGTTTATGTTGCTGAACCGGTAATCGTCATATATGAAAATTCGTTGAAATTAACATAAAACTATAATTTTCTATGCTGAACGCAAAACTAAAATTCTTATTAATTACATGAAGGAAACCTTATCTCACGCAAGTCCACAGGCATTCTCAAATCACCCGAAATGTGACATGGTTCACGTTAACCTCCTAATGAAGGATTCGGCCGAAATGACAGCTAGACGTCGTAGCGGAATATATTTAATTTGATTATCCCGAGTAGAAATCTTGCTCCAGCTACAATAAACATCTGATCAGGCATCCTGATTTCTTTTTCCAGCCTTCATCAGAATTTTTTATCAAGCCCTGATCATTTCTGAAACACAATCCCGGACTTCCGTCTGATCAGGGTAAAAAATCAAGGCCTGATCAGGGTAAACTATCAAGGCCTGATAAGGGTAAAAAATCAAGGCCTGATCAGTGTAAAAGATCAAGGCCTGATCAGCGTAAAAAATTAAGGCCTGATAAGAGCTTAATTTTTCACGGCTTGATCAAAGTAAAAAATCATACGATTTTTCACGACTCAGGATGACCGATTTATTCCTGAAATAAAAAAATATACCGCATACACAAAAGAGAAAAAGGCACGACTTCATAAATAACGCTGATCGTTTATTTTTTAATCTTAATATAAAATCTATCACATATATTTTTCACATATATCTATGTGGAAAACAAACATCATTTTTCTTGTATTTGTAATAGAATAAAAACTCGAAATAAACTAAGATGTATCACTGTATTATATTCCACTTATCATCCCGAAATAAACTAATATATTTTTAAAAAAACTTAAGAAACTTTGTGAATAAAGTAAACAGAGCTCAACGTTTTTATGACCAAATGTTTCTAGGAAACGTTACATTGGGCGTTCGGTTAGTTTTTTTTCCGCGACGCTCGAAACTTATCCCAGTCTTTTGCTGAATTAATCAGGTTGATACCGCTCCAACGGCTTGTCCAATTTGCTTCGAAAGAACTTCTATTCCGTGTTCCCTATATTTCGAAATGACAGCCACTGAAAAATACGAAAATGTGTATCCCACTTAGAATTCAATGTTTACATATATATCTATATAAGGTATGCACATTATTTTATTAGGGTGGCACAAATTTGAGCTCTATTTTTTTTCTTTTTTCTCACCATTCAATTATCTACTTTAAAGAAGAAAAAAAATTGTTGCAAAAGCTGCGAGCGGTCATTTTTTAACGAAAATTAGAATCGAAGCAGGAGAGCCCGTACAGAAAAGACCAACCAAATAATGGTAAATTGATAGTGTAGTGCAGTTCAGTGCTTCAGTTCGGATGTAATGTCCATCCGAAGGGCATTTCTTATGGGCTAACTTGCACCGATAGAATCACTTTCACTTAACTGAACTACGCAGTTATCTTATCATTATTCGGTTAGCCTACGCTGTCCGGGCTAATCAGCACCGATAGCAAAACATTTACCAGATTGAACTACGCTGTCAGCTTACCATTATTTGGTTGGCCTACGCTGTCTCTTTTTCTCCTCTGACAAAGGAGACGGACCAAGTAAAGGAAAATAAAAGCGACACACAAAACAAATATAAATCTACTTACATAGTGGTAGCGCCAACACATGCCAATCCTCAGGAATTTCGATTTGCTCCTCGCTGAGAGGATCTGTTCCGGATCTGTCAAATGTATCATAATAAATATTTCAACCAATGCATATATAATTTGGCGTATGGTTAATTTATAGTCAGATTTAATCCAATTTATATTTATAGATTTGAGAATTGTACGTCTTTGAAAAAAATTAATTGTTATACTAACCTGCTGCCGTATTATTTCTTCGTTTTTTTCCCTTATTTAGAGCCCGCTATTCACGCAGACGCAGTCGTTGCGCGATTTTCTTCCGATTGTATTTGTCCATCTTATTCACACGTACACGTTATATATAAAAATGTATAAAGTGATACTCGTGCTTCTCTCGTGTCTGTGTATCATTTGACAAGATGAGGTTAGGCACGTTTTTAGCGCCAAACTGTAGAAGTCCAGTTACATGATGATTGCTTGAAGTTAGCTGGATCAGGCGAATTGAAGTAAGCCGTAAGTCCAGTTGCTTGACATCGCCTGAAGCTAGCCGGGTCAGGCGAATTGAAGTAAGCTGTAAGTCCGGTTGCTCGACCACCGCCTGACCCCAGCTTGATCAGGCAAATTAAGGCAAACTTAAGTAAGGCCTTCGTACTACAAGGTGATCAGGCGCAGATCAAATATCAGGCCAGCCGGACAATATTTCTACTCGGGATTCTTTTATACGTATACTTACGGGTGTGAAAATGTAATACAACGTAGTAAATACCTCCTGGAAGCTAATATACCACAGATCTGCATGAAGGACTGATTTTTATCTTAAAATACTTACTTAATGCGCAAACATGACGATCACTAGAACGCTGACGGCCACTGGGCCGACTACCTTATTCACTCAATAGAAATTTTATTTAAATCCAACGAGCGAAATTCAATTTTTCTTGTGTACTCGAATCAACAATATTCATGTTATGAATTGAAACGCTTTTTTTTTCGTTCGTTGCAGAAATTGCATTCAAAACTATATAATTTGTTACGCGATGATTTTTTTTTCAATAATATATTTTTCTCGGCTAACAATATATCTTTTGAATGAAAAAAAAACTTTCAATTTTATTATGTTATTGAAATCAATAGCGTTTTGTTTGGACTAATAAATCCGATTATTTACAGCAACATTTTTACAATTGAATGAACAAAATTTCATTCAATAACAGCAATGACATTGGATCAATGATATTTTTTTCTCAGTGTAGACAAGTTTCAAAATTGACACAAAATCACTTCTTAATAAATAAAAAATTCTTAAAACAATTCGTCGATTTATTGAAAATTTTGAAACTTTTCAAACTTCCATAGCCGAATTATTTTGTCGGTGCGTAGATTTTCGGAGTTTTGGTCTTTCGTGTAAAATTCTTTCGGAGTTTTGATCTTTCGGGGTAGTATTATTTCGGAGTTTTCAGCGTTCTGATCATTCAAAGTTCGGAATTCCAACCGGGCCCCATATCTGCTTCATACGCAGCAGGGTAAGATGACGTAGTGTGTCATTTTACACTGACGTCTGGTATGCCAACAAGTCATAAGTGAATGTAGATATTATTTATTTGTTGTGACAAAAGCTTTGGAGTTAGAATATCCGTTGTGCAGCATGTCTGAAGTACAATGACCCTAGATTATGAACAAATTACTTCAACTAGGAAAAAAACTAACCTGACGGGTATTTTTAGCACCTGATAAGAACGTGTTTAGTTTTTGGTATTTCAAAATCGCGAAAATATTTACGACGTGGAAGCTAGCATTCACCGACGGCTATACTAGATGTTGCTGCTGGCGATACTTAGTTGACATCATAGAACGTCATCATTAGTCGTCTAGGGCGAATATTTGAAAAAAGATATTGAGGGTGTGTCGTCTTATCCGAATATGTCATCCGAAGCACAACTCCCCTACCGTACGAAAATCAATGTACGTTGTATTTTATAGAGTTGAGCTATCCTGGCTGCTCTGCGTCGATGTAAGGCCAGCTTTGACGGGTAAAGCTCCGTTCAGGTCCGCTACACACGAGCGGAACATTGTGCAGTACCAGTGGCGAATTCAAACTGACACGGAACTTCCCGTCGTCTTCAGAGCGAACCCCCTATTTTCCGGATCCATCAGAATCCACGAGGAGCTTCCTCAGTGATGCTCGGTACGCCTTCACCTTTTTTTGCCCTTTTCAGATCCTCGGGCTTTTTCATCATTGAGTGCTCGAACGCCTGGAGAATGTTTCTGTTCGACCAGACCGCTCATCGAGCTTCCTAAATTAGTCCGCAACAAGCACAGGGGTAATGGAGCTTAATGGAAAAACCAAGGCTCAAGTTATTTTCCCTTCAAATTGACAAAGTTAATCCAGAACGTTCTAGAATTGAGGAGTAAGGGGACGAACTCATGTTTTATGCTTTTTGGTAAAATATTGGGAATTCCGTTCGACGATATGCGAAGTTTACCCTCGATCAGTTCGTCTTAAGAATACGTTGATCCAAAGAATATTTCGCACTTTTTGTGGGTTAGAACCAACGGTTTTATAAATAAATAGTGTTTGAAAATACATTCGCGAGACAGGAGGTACGGTGATGACCATGCTAGTAAACTTAGAGTCCATTTCACGCCGCAATACCGCCACGTTTTAAATATATGTATATGGCCTATTTTTCGAGAAATATTTTTTAAGTATTGAATTTCGAGTTTGCTATTGTTTTTATAATATGGAAATAACCTTAATAATCTACCACTCGACTTCAGTAGTACGCCATATCGTTGACGTTTAGCATCGTCGCATTTTCGATGGCTGTCATCGGTTCCACGCATCCGGCTTATTATTTTTTGTAGCCGGTTAACATGGAGAATGAAAATACTGTGGAAGTTTATCGAGGAGTAACGGGATTGTACCTGAAGTCCAGTTTAGAGACAAATGTAGATTCTAACGGACAAGAATTAGAAAATGAAAAGATAATATTGCGATTGCAAATAAAAAACGTCGCGTTGAAGTTAACCTCAATGACCAATGTCCAATCTGTCCAAAGTCAAAACATATTTCATCGATTGTTACTTTATTTTTCCTTTTCCCAATTTTCACAATATTTGCAGGTATAAAAAGGAATGTTTATTTTATATGACGGTTCTCCCATGTTGAATTTATATATAGATGCGTTTTATAGGTACATGTCGCCAGAAAAATTGAGATGCCTTTGCTGTACGTAAAAGAACTTCAAGTAAATATCGACGAAAGGCCCTTTATAATCCATTAAAAACTGTACGGCTTCGCACAATCATATTTTTCATTCGCGTTGAAAATATCCGATAGATGAATCAAATTTGCGCGGGTATCCGGCGTTGCCACATGTCGAGCAAGATGGCTGCTGTTACGTCACGAGAAGTCTCGCTCTCCGAAAACTTCGGTTTTTGCGACTTTATTTCTCAATTTATTGCTTATTTCTGTGGTGAGCTTTCCAATTCAAGGTGCCTTATCGATCACAAGGATTCAACGAATGCAATCATCCGTTTTTTTGACGTGTTTCTTGGCTCCGAGTAGCACAAAAAAATCGATATATGAGAGGACAGGCACATTTTGTCGTTTACGTGTGACTAATTCACCAACTTTAACAATTAATAACTCGGAAAATGTACGGTAAATCTCGTGGAAACTCCGCATACGCATGGGCGAAGGTCTCGACAATGCTATAAAAAAAATCGGGCTTTTATCTTGAACTCGCTCCAATCACCGTACCTCCTTACAATCTGAACTAATATAATAAAAATGTAGTGTCTGTGTATACATTCTTATTTTCAGCCTGAAATTAACATGGTAGGGTTAAGGCCATATGCTAGTGAACATCCATTTTCAGGGTGAGTTTTTGAGAACTAAATTGAGAGAAACGGTTAAATCTACAGTGCCAGTATTTCAAAGCAGTTCATGCGAAATTGTACATGATATTTGATGTTGCGCAGGTCATTTCGTGAATTTTTTTATCGTCGGGCGTTGTAATTGCGGTCGCCTTTTTCATCTGAAACAAATGATTTTTTCAATTCTATTCTTAAAGATTGTGGTTATCGTTCGACCCTCTAATAACAAATTTTAGGAAAAATATAGGGGATGGTGACGTTTGAAAAAGAGTGCTCTCACTTTTACAATAAAATTTTCACTTCTTAAGTACAAATATATTCATAATCGATTGGGATGAAATTAATACATCTGTTGTAATTCTATTCATCATTAAGGGGCTATACCAGTGTAACACTTTTAAAAAATCGATTTTTTTGCCTTTTTCGACAGTTTATACTTTCAAGAATATCCTGTAAAAACGTCAAGGCTGTATCTCTAATCATTTTATTTCGCAAAAATCGATAGTTCAATCTTTAAATGCGTTTTTCTCGAAATGAGATTTTACAAATTTGCTGACATTGTAACTCAAAGAGCAATTATCCGATTGACTTGAAATTTGAACTGAGTACTCTTGAATATGTTTACTCTAAAATGACGTAGAATATTTTTAATTGGATGAAAATTGACGACTTGGCATTGAAAAAACGGCCATTTTATAGGCAAGAAAACAGACTTTTTCATAACAACGCCATTTTTTAGATTCTGATATTTTTCGAAAATCCTACGTCATTTTACAAGAAATACCTTCCAGCTTAACGACATTTTTTCCTTTTTCGGTTTCAGTTACTCAATCGGCCGGCATCATGTCAGCAGTGGAGGAACTTTTTTTGGCGCCTCCGAAGGCGCCCTTGATAAGTCACTTGGATCCCAATATTTTTCTACGAAAAAATTCTCTAATATAGGTCAAATATAGCCAAATATATTCTTAATTTTCCGAAACATTTAATTGAGTACTTTTCTTCTAAAAAATTTCCGAAAATCACCCAAATTTTCATCGTTCACACTGGTACAGCCCCTTAAAAGCATGTATTTCATCATTGATAATCGACGAGGATAACAATGCTTATTATAAATATCGGGATTACGATCACTAATGATTGGAGCATAAAGCCAAATAGCCAAATTATTTTATGACGCAAAAAGTAAAGCAGGTCGTTTGGTGGTTTTAGAACGCCTTGTCGCCATGTTGGGAGATATCAATGTTCTGGCCCGAATGTATTTCTCCAAGAATCCGCTAGGTGGTTACAAGCGAAGCGCTTCGCGTAAGCAAGCTACTATCGTACGACGATAAAAGTTCGTCCTGTGAGTTGTACCAAGTACAGAAGTGCCATGCTTACAGCGTACATTTATGCTTATGATTTTGCGATATTTGTGAAATAGCCCTTTGCACTCCAGGACTTTTTCTCTCGGATAGTGATCTGTGTACGTTTTTCTGTCTTTATGCCTATCAGGAAATGCGAGTAAGCGTACGTATACACTCATATACTACCTTAGCAAATGGATAGCCAACAAACAACATGTCGAAATATTAAATTGAATACACTCCTGATTTTACCTCCTCAAGGATTCCAAAAGGGCTGAAACGTCATTTTCAATTTCCTCGTTTGTTCCTGGTTATTTCCCGATCTATTCTCTACGACTTTCCCAGTCATTTACCGCTTGTTTTCCGGCCCGTTACTGATCCCCAGAAAGTTCCCCCAGAAAGGGAACGGCGGATCGGGACTTAGCCTTAGACCTGTTGCATTGCGAACATATTCCAGGGTGGAAGGCCCGACCAGAGCCTGATATTAACTAGGGAAGGCAGATCAGGTGCCCAACTTAACTTAACAGGTGTAAAGGTGCCAACTTTTTCCCAACTTAAATTTCTACACGGAAAATATTCGCGACATGAGCTGCGCAACATCAAATATCATGTAAAATTTCGAATAAAATGCTTTAAAAAAAAAATCGAAGTTGGTACTTCAAACATGAATAAATATAAGTGTGACATACTAACACCGTAGATTCAACCGTTTCTCTACATTTAAATCCCAAAAAATCACCTTGAAAATGGGGGTTCACATTACAATACAGGATTAAGATCCAATGCTGAGACAATATCTATTTTTTTTGGGAACCTTTGTCCGTTTGTCTGTTTGATCGAAAATTGCTGAAACTTTTTTTTTCTAAACCCTTCGTGTGCGGGAAAATAACAACCTTAAGACTTGTCTTGCACTTTGTGTTATTAGCTGACTCAATGTTTGATTTTTTCTCGTCACATGACTATATGTATTGAAAACTGGGAAGCGGTTTTTTGGTCACTATATAGACGTCGTATTTTTTAAAAATACCTTGGCATATAACTTTTAAGGCGTTAGGCCACAGTAACGGGTATAAAATCACGTGTGAATTTAACAATTTTTTTTCGTATTCAACAGTGATTCACTCATAAAATTAATTACACATCGATTTAGTATGAATATCAAGATGTTGGAATATATATATATATATATATATATTTTCGATGTACAAAATGGCCGACTACTCGAAACTTCTCGAAACAGCTTTTTTCCAATTGGCGTGACAAATAACTTCAACAATTTACACTCGATGTACTTTAAATTTAAAAGTCATGTTCCTAATTGCATTTCGCAGAGAAGTACGTACGGAATTTCTGATTAATCGAAAACTTTTCATTTTGTGAGCAGTTTATGAGCAGTTATCACGAAATTTTTCACTGAAAATTCATTTCTTAAGTTCAAATACCTACAACTTTTGAATAAAACAATATTTTTTCAATTCCGTACGTACTTCTCCCGGTATTCTAATGTAGATTGACGAGAATTTTTGTTTTTTTTCTAGCTAAAAAATTGTGGATGCTAAATGTCACGCCGCGGAAGCGCCTAAAAAAAATAACAAAAGAAAATATTAATAGTCGGCCATTTTGTTCACAAAAAATGTATATATTTACTTTCTAGCAGCTTGATATTCATACTAAATAGATGTGTAATTAATTTTTTGAGTGAATCACTTTTTCATACCAAAAAAAAATTGTTAAATTCGCACATGATTTCATACCCGTTACTGTGGCCTAACGCCTTAATACGATATGAATCTAACTTTCATTTCCGACAAGTACATGAACCAAATTTACGACGCTTATGCTCGTAAAGCAGTGGACAGCTTATAAAACTAGTCAGCAAAGTATACTTGCGATTTTTCATCCATAATATGAAGTCTGCCACGCAGATATCCACAACCAACGATTACTCGATTTTTGTTTCAAAAGCACAGAAAAATCTCTTTCGACGCTAACAAGAGTGCTTCATGCTCGGAAACATCGGATCCGTCGACTTAGTCTCCTTCTCTTGCTCGACGCTCATTTTCTCTCCCCGGAGCTTTCCATTTATTACTCAACGAATATTCGCCTCCCTTGTCACGTCCGACCCCAATCGAGCTTTGAACAAATCTCGGGTTCAATCTCCCGCAACGTTTGTCCAATAACCTTATGAAATATCAGGCAGTTTTTCGTTGACGAGTCACGACATGGTTCAACCGACAAATAGTGGAGGCAGCGAGAGCTGAAAAGTAAAGCGTAAAATCGCGAGACAGTGCGGCGAAACTAAAAAAAAAAGAAACGATTTCCGTTGAAAGTACGATCTAAAGGATTCCTCGCACAGGATATCCCGTGGAATTTCCTGTCGCACGAGCTTCGTATTCCTCCGCTCGGGTAAGCGAAGACGGTGGGGAGCACAGGAAATAAAATACCAAAGCTTGCGCAACTTTCAGTTCAGCTTGATCCTATCGTCAGTATCGACTTCTATCCCCTGTATAGCGAAGCTAAATCAAAGGAGCGTGATTGGTTTTTATTCTTTTTTCATCGTTGGCAAATTAATAAGCTTCCCGAAGTTCAATTTTCCCTTTCCAATTTGCAAATATGTCGAGCTATTATTCCAGAAAGTATGCAACCGCGAATTCATAAAAATAAATAGGCTATCGGAGGAAATCCGGAAAGGAATGATAAAAATTGCGGATAAAGATTGCAAATGAAGCGTAAAATACGAGGCGTCGACGAGGCATGAATAATTATCGAACTACGAGCGTCGGGCCTTTTTTATCATCTGAAATTCCAGCTCGAACATATCGGAATCTCTCGATTGAACGAGCAAGCAACGAATATAGTTGGAGGAATCAGAGTTACGGCAATTCATCAATTACACGCGATGTGTAGTGGGCGAAGTACAGGGGTAATACCACTCTGCTCTTCACGCCCTAAGGAATTTAATAAGCACCAGATTTTCGCATCGAATACTCAAATGAGAACGAGTTGAAGTCGTTGGTATATCAAATATTTCAAAATTCGTTTCCCGTATTAAAGGTCACAGTAACGGATATAGGACATGTGCGAATGTAACAATTTTTTTTCGTATAAAAAAGTGATTCATTCATGAAATTAATTACACATCTATTTGGTATGAATATCAAGCTGTTAGAAAAAATATATATATATATATATTTTTTTCGATGTACAAAATTGCCGACTACTAATATTTTCTTTTGTTATCTTTTTTTAGGGGCTCCACGGCGTGATATTTAGCATCCACAATTTTTTACCTTAAACGAAAAACAAAAATTCTCGTTAATCTACATTAGAATATTTAGAGAAGTACGTACGGAAATTAAAAAAGTATTGTTTTATTCGAAAGTTGTAGGTATTTGAACTTGATAAATGAATTTTCAGTGAAAAATTTCAAAAATTCCGTACGTACTTCTCTGCGAAATGCAATTAGGAACAGAACTTTTAAATTTGAAGTAAATCGAGTGAAAATTGTTGAAGTTATCTGTCACGCCAATTGAAAAAAGCTGTTTCGAGAAGTTTCGAGTAGTTGGCCTATTGTACATAGAAAAAAAATATATTTTTAACAGCTTGATATTCATACTAAATAGATGTGTAATTAATTTTATAAGTGAATCACTTTCTCATACGAAACAAAAAATTGTTAAATTCGCACATGTTTTTATACCCGTTACTGTGGCCTAAGGCCTTAAGGAGAGGTCTATAGTACGTCAAATTTTAGTCGACCTTCATAATTTTTTTTTGGAGGTAAGGAATGTATATATGTTTTCAGGCTCATAAGTACTTTTTATTACATGATTCTAGTTTTCAGAACGATTTTTGTTGCTTGAAAAAAGTTAAATATGGTGGAGATATAATCAGTCGCCGTGAAGCTGTCCGGAAGGGAGCCTGAATGCGGTGTGCACTCCAGCACCTCGTAGGATTATCTGAAACAGTCTGCGCAAAAAAATTGATTAAGGGGTAAGGCCACTGTAACGGCCCAAAAAAAAAGGTTTTTTCACTAATTTTTTGCTCCCGAAATTGAAGGTATTTGAAAAAAAACTTTTAATGGTGTTATCGGGCATACATTAAACTTTATTATAAAATTTTTTTACAGTAAAAAAAAACAAAATGGCGGTTCCACAGCTATCTTCCCGGGACATGTTTTGCTTCCAGGGCTCCGCGGCACGCAGCACCACTGTGCGTTTAAAGTTTTGCGAATAGTTTTTTATTGGAAAAAATTTAAAAAAGAAGTTAAAAGGATTTAAACCATTTTTAAACTAGAGGGTTTAAACTATTTTTTAAGCCAATAAAAAAAATCGATTTTTCAAAAAATTTACAGTGGCCTTACCCCTTAATATACATGGTGTCCCTCTTATCTCTGCCACCCGAAATAACTCGGTAAATATCGACATCACAAAAAAATGTTCCAGACAACAGTTGCAAGGTGTGAAGGGGGCCATCAAATGCGACCAATTTTTTTATTCCGGTGGAGACCCTGGCACACAGTGAAGGTCACCTCCAATTTTTTTAATGGAGTGGTACATTTTTTTAACCATCTTGTGGAGCACCTCAAGCCGCATAAAAACATTAGGGGGTCAGAGTCGTTCAAGGTCATTCAAGGTCAGTCATTCAGGACCCAAACCACTACCAAATATTTGGTAGTGATCCGAGATATTTGGATTTGTATCATTGATACTGACCTTGAATGACCTTGAATGACCTTGAATGAAATAAAAAAATTGGTCGCATTTGATGGCCCTCTTCACACCGTACAACTTTTGTTTGGAACATTTTTTTGAGCCGTCGATAATTACCGAATTATTTCGGTTGCAGATGTGAGAGGGACACCCTGTATACATGTGTTCGCTTGATGAACCATCAATATTGGGAAAAAATGATAATTGGCTAAACGGGAGCCTTTAGAACAAAAAAGTTGATTTTTCCGGTACAAATTTCAAACTTTGACCGAGCCAAAAACATGATTATTTAGATAATTTTTAGTTGGGCTTAGGTTCGTCAATGGCTCATAAGTGTTACAAAAACGTGTGCCAAATATGAGCTAGAATGGTCAAATAGTTCTTGAGTAATCGTGTACATCGATTTTCAACTCATTGAATAAAAAAGTTTCGAGATTATCGCGATTAGAGTTTCGCCAAGCGAAAAAGGTATGATTCTGTGACTTACCGAGTAGTCAGCTATTCCAGAACCCTATAATAGTCCTTCAGCTTCCTCGCAATACTATATTTCTATGGTTATAGAAGCGTTTTTAATTGCTATTATTGAATAGACGACTCACCTCTCCACATAGTGCCTATAGCTGTGCGCAGAGCTCCAAACGAAGCAGAGGTAAGCTCAAAAGCTCTCGGGACGTCATTTTTGTGAATTAACAAAAATTACTAACTGCATCGTATTCTACAGGTTTCAAATTGTAAATTTATTCTATATGGAGCTCCACTCTTAATACATGTCGAAATACTTCTTTCCAAAAATAACCATACGGATAAAAATGCCTTTTTTAAACTTTTTAAAAGAATTCTGTGGTTCAAGTAACGATTCAAATTAGGCTCCGCCAGCGTCGCAATTTCCTCATTTTCTATGGAATTGGTTTCTCACATCGACCTCTTGTTCTCGATGTATTTTTTTTTGTGCGGAGCCACTTCCTACCGAGCTCACTATTCCCACGTGTCTCTCATTCCCTCCCACAGCTGCAAATTTGGCCTGACATTTTCGCACGACGGATAATCCGGCCCTTCTACCTACAATACTAATTAAGGTAAAGTAAAAGATGTACCACGTGACATATGAGGACGAAAGACTGAGAATCCGTTTCTCCCTTTTCTCCAAGAGACGACTGACGTTTCGGAAAAAAGAAAAGTGCCATCTCGCGCTCTATCAAAAGGAGAACAAATTGAGACTCTTTCTTCTCTGAAACGTCAGTCGACGTGGAGAAAATCGAGGTTTTTACCGAGTGGGCGGTCTTTTGTTTGCTTTGAAACACGAAAATATTTGGTCCTCTATACTAGTGGAATCAATTCTGGGTATTTTTAATAGAAATTAGCTTTTTTTATATTTACGCAAAAAATGTATACTCTGCTACGTCGAAATGATGCTGTAATACTTTTATTTTATGGATTTTTTCTTGCAACTCAAACAAACTCAAAAATGATTAATGGAAGCGAAATTGAAAAAAAAAATTTGAACAGTGTCCGTAATTAATTCTACTAATGTATATACCATGATAACTTTAAATGAAAAGAAATCTTTGACCAAACCAGCACCATATTTGGTCAAATATATATTCCTAGATTATAAAAAATAAACTTTCCCTGAGCCCTCTTAGTCTGCGAAAGAAATGCAAATATGTACCTCATTTTTTTTAATGGCTAAGAATGATTCATTTCGAAACTGGATGTACAGTGATTTCAAGAGAAAACCAATATGACGAGCAACCGAATGACTAGATAATGTCCACCTTGATGAAAAATTATCGTTGATCTATGATTGGATTGAATTGTGTGAATATTTTCTGTCAGTTAATTGCGTACCTCGGTTATTTATTTTTTAAGGCCGGAGCATAAATTAAAAGGTCTGAAAAATCGTTTCTTTTCAAATTGCTTAAATCCATAGACAAAGTATCCAAGACTATATTTCCAACGTTACAGAGGCCAATTGTAAATATTCTCGAAAATAGACGCCCAAAAGCAGAGAAGCGATTGATATGTCATATTGATATTTCCTACTATTGAAAACTTTTCTCCAGTTTTCATTTTCACGATTTTTCCAAATTGGCGGGCGTGATTACAAAAAAAAAAATAAAAGACTTATTGAATCAAACCAAAGTTTATTTTCTTCAGTATGAAAATCTCTTCTAAATGAATTACAAAAGTCGTTGAAAAAGTTCTTTTAAGGCCTTAGGCCGCAATAACGGGCATAAAATCATGTGCGAATTCAACCATTTTTTTTCGTGCGAAAAAGTGATTTACTCATAAAATGAATTACACATCTATTTAGTACGTATATCAAGCTGTTAGTAAATATATATTTTTTTTTCGATAGACAAAATAGCCGACTATTGATATTTTCTTTTATTATCTTTTTTTCCATCCACAATTTTCTACAACAAAATACAAAAATTCTCTTCAATCTACATTAGAATACCTAGAGTAGTAAGTACGGAATTTAAAAAATATTGTTTTATTCAAAAGGTGTAGGTGTATATTTGAACTTAAGAAATGAATTTTCAGTGGAAAATTTTGTTATAACTGCTCGTAAAATGAAAAGTTTTCGAATAATCAGAAATTCCGTACGTACTTCTCTGCGAAATGCAATTAGGAAAATAACTTTTAAATTTGAAGTAAATCGATTTTCTAAATCTTCCTTACTACAAAATTAACTTCTTTGAAGTAATTTTTTTTCTAACAGCTTGATATTCATACTAAAGAGATCTGTAATTAATGGCCTAAGGCCTTAAATCGTTTTTGTAGCATGTTGAAGTGTTTTTTTAAACACATCTTTTTACCCTGAGAAAAGTTATAATTTCACGATTTTTTCAGCTTTTTTTTAATTCACCGAGAAGAAAAACATATGACAATTTAAAAATTTATTGGTTTTTTTGTTTCAGTCGACAATTACGAGCTGCATCTTTCCCGCCGATTGGGGACTGTAGTGGCAAGACGCACATGAAATAGGCTGATAAATCTGCAGGAATTTATTGTTCCATGTTGAACATTTTTTTTATACATTTCAAATATACATGAAAATATACCTCATAGTTTACTCGGCTCACTTGTTTTTTGCCTTCTAAAAAAATTCCCGAAAAAACGCTTATTTTGGACCTTCCAATTCAGGCTCCAGCCTTAATGGCGACATAATCGTTCCACGATCATTAACGGCGTGTCTATACGCACCCTCGCCTTGATAACACGTAGGAAGCAAAAAGGACTGTGAGACTGACCGTATATGTTTATCGCACGGATGGAGGCCTGATATTAAGGTAGACATGTAATAATAGTCTGGAGGCTCGTGTTACGATATTCATGGATTATTCCATGATGTAGCTTAATAGGGTGCCAGTAGGTATTGCCGATTCCGAATGTAGTATGCAATCCGCGTGCCAACCGATATGTTATTAATCTTCAACATATTCACGTCGCTATAATAACCATGCAAAATGACTATTTTTGAAAATGTTCTTCCCAAATGGTCGAATAACAGCAAGAATTTTATTCAAGTTTCAATACCTTCGAAAACGGTTATATTTCTAGGCTCGAGAATGCCCGATGAAATAAATATCGAACAGTCGTCAATTTTCGATTGGACCCTTTGATGATGATTGTGACCATCATTTTGTTCATCGAGGCAAGAGGGGGAGAGCGAGGAATCCTATTTAAGGGTCTATTCTACTATGACGGGATGAAAAAATTAAATTTTCATTTTTTGAATTTTTCAACTCTATTCCATCAGAGATTGGATATCCAATTGCTGCTAAAGTCGATTTTCACTTTGGCAACTCACAAGGAAAGGTTGCGATTCCTCCGATTTCGATGACATTTGGCATGCTTGTAGAATGGGTAAAAATAGGCGACAAATATTTTTTTATATGTGTGGAACACGATTTTTAAGGGTTCAAATGCACTCTGAAAAATTTGGGTGTTTTTCGTCGATAACGTTTTAACAAGACATGAAAAAATTTCAAATTGCAACAATGTATATTTTTTCGTATACTATACATTGAAGATAAGAACGATAAAGTTATCGACGAAAAACACCCCTATTTTCGAGGGTGCGTTTTACCCCTTCAAAATCGGGTTTCGCAGATATAAAAAAATACGTGTCTCCTATTTTTACGCATTCTACAAGCATGCCAATTTTCATCGTAATCGGAGAGGTCGAAAGTCGCAACCTTTTCTTGTCAGTACAGTGCTTCAAAGTAGAAGCGCTCGGTGCGCGCGCCGAACAAAATAAATTTTAATTTATACTTTCGCCCGAACTATGACGAAAAAAAACCTGTTTTACGAACACATTTTCAAAACACGACGCCATTTTGTTATTTTGCAATATAAAATAATAAATCTAGTTCGGGTAATAGCGACACTCATAGAGATTAAGAATCTTTTTGAATTTTTCGTTTCCAATTGCCGGAAGAGCGCAAATCATCAACGCCAACATACTTTTTTTTGGATGCCTTTACAAGATTAAAAATTGTTAGATAAATATCAGAGTTGGGCGTAATGCTATTTATAAATACGAATACGAATTTATTCACATCCTAATTTTCATGGAAATATAAGTACAAATTTATTCATACTTCACTTATTGTAAATACGAATACAAATAAATTCGCATTCACAAGTGTGAATACGAATTTATTTGTATTCACATGCATGCGTACATTCACAAATATTCTCAACATACAAATAAATTCACAGAAAAAATCGTGAATATTTACAAAAAAATCATGTGAATAAAAAAAAAAATTAGATCAAAATCTGTGAATGCAAATGTATTCACAAAAAATTGTAAATACAAAAAAATTCACAAAATAAGTTGTGAATTTTTTCGTATTTAAGACAAATTAAAATCAAATTCACAATAATTAAATTAAAATTTGCACCAAAAGTGAGTTCGTACGTATTTTGAGAAAAAACATTGCCTCAACACAATATTTTCTCTCAAAATACGTAAGAACTCACTTGTGGTGTAAATTTTAAGGGGTTACTCCCACTTGCGATTCTGAAAAAAATCGATTTTTTTTATTGCATTTTTTTGATGTATAAGTATCTGAGAATATGTCCTGAAAATTTCAAGTTGATCCGAACAAAATTGACTGAGATATGAGCATTGAAAGAGAAGAATCCGTTGTGTAAACGACCGGAAATTGAAACTTTAAACGCATTTTTCTCAAAATGGGCATTTCTGAAGTCGGTGACCAAGATTACTCGAACCTAATGAACCGATCTTCTTGAAATTTTGCAGGCTTATTTAATACATAAAAATGTAGTCTTTAATCGTTGGATTTTTTTTTCGAAAAAAATGGCCGTTTTATAGCCAAAAAACGGCCTTTCTTTTTCGTTAAAATCGAACCATTAACTTTGACTGTCCGCCATTTTGTGAAAAATTAATATTTTTTAAAATCCTTCGATTAAAGACTAGTTTATACTTATATTTGACTAAATCCATCTGCAATTTTTTTCAGATGATCCACTTCGCCGCAATGATGGTCACCGCAAACCGTGTATATAAAAACATTATTTCATTGACGGCCATTTGCCACTAAACAATGTAATATTTTGCAATAAAAAAATTACTGAAAGTTTTTCAAGATGTGTTCTTTAAGATGGTATATTGATCAATTGAAAAAGTTTTGTAGTTTTCTTTTAAAAAATTCATGAAAAAGGCCTTTTTTGCGCTACAAGTGGGGGTAACGCCTTAATATAATTGTCGTGAATCCGATTGTAATTTTCTTCAACTTGAGGAAATTCACAACTAACTTTGTGATTTTTTCATATTTATAATGTAATATTTGAAACTCACAACTTTTTTTGCAAAAATTTCTTTACTTCGACACAATGTTTTCTCTCAAAATAGGTAATAACTCACGTTTGGTGTAAATTTTAATCTAATCATTGTGAATTTGATTTTTATTTGTCTTAAATACGAAAAAAATTACAACTTATTTTGTGATTTTTTTGTATTCACATTTTTTGCGAATATTCACAATTTTTTCTGTAAATTTATTTGTATTTTCAGAATATTGGTGAATACAATTGTATTTCTATGCATGCACGTGTATATTAATAAATTCGTATTTACACCTGTGAATACGAATTTATTTGTATTCGTATTTACAATAAGTGACGTATGAATAAATTTGTATTTATATTCACATGAAAATCACGATGTGAACAAATTCGTATTCGTATTTATAAATAGAATTACGCCCAACTCTGATAAATATACATTTAAATACAACGAAAAAAAAATTGTTTTCTATTCTGCAGGAGTGTACCTTTAAGCGAAAAAAAACGTTTGTACCGATAAATGCAACGGTTTTGAAAAAAAAAAATGATTAAAAATAGCTTATTTTTTTATCCGTTACGGTAGAATAGCCCCTTAATTTATACGTCACATCTATACCAGTATCCAACATAAATCAGCGACATTATTTTCAGATTATATAATTCAGTACCGAAGACTAATTGTTCGCATAAATTGCGGACTACAGAAATCAGTTATGGTAATATATCATGGGTGAGCATTCTTAGTTTGTCGTTACACGTAGGACAGTGATTTTTAGTCAAAAACATCCCTTCGGAAATGACGGGAGCAAGTCGTGAAACATTTACCACTCGACACCACACGCTCCTCTGACGTTTGGTCCATTAATCTTGGTTCTTCCGAAAATAGGTGTCCAAAGATGGCACTGTATATATTGGATCAGGGAGGCGCTCCTGAGATTGGCCAAGTTCATACGGGAAGCTGGAGCAATATATTTACCCTTGAGCTAATAATACCGCGATTAAAATGACACCTGCGATGTCAGCTTGGGTCTGATCAGTAATTGCTGTTTTCACTCGAATAATCTGTTTTGCTGAGATTTGCATTCGCACAAATATTTCGGGGAACGAGGAAAGATATTACGATTATTCCCACCATCTTCATAGCCTTATTTGTCTTCCGTCACTTATTTTCAAAATTTGTTTTTTGCACCTTGAAGAGTCGTTTAAAAATGCATAACTTCAATATTGTGGAAGGATAACATTTATTCAAGCAACATTCGTATTTTATGAGTATTTGACCCGGCGTGCGAATTTTCTACGAAACCTTTTTTTTTCGAACAGTGCATTTTCCGTGATATTACTTTAATTAAGCTCACCTCGTTTCGTCAGTTGAATTGGGGCGTGGAAAATATTTCTACCTGTGATGCCGATTCGAGGAAAAAACGCGGAGGCATTTTCCACTCGATGAAAAAAGCAATGGTTGTGCAAATCGGAAAATGTGGGTATCCGGAGTTTATCGATTCGATGCAGAATGCTAGTATGTAAATATATACGATTTGGGGAGTACCTCCGTACAATACCCACATGCCTTATTAACGAGGATCGCGAGCAATGTCAGTTCTGTATCCACCGTATGTATTCAGTTTTGGGAATTTCAAATATTGAAGGTACGAGCTTTCCAGTAGGTTCATGCTCCCTTCTCTCCTCCACGACCTTCCCCGAGTTGCGAACATACACGGAGAAGGTAGGATTATTATTCGACTGTCCGCAAGCTGCTCCACCGCAACCACGGTGGAGTCAGTAATTTCTACGGAGTTTCGCTTTTTTGCCAGTATTTCGCTTTATTATTTGAGTTCATTCAGGTGGTTCATAATTTATCTAACATTGGTTAATGTTTTTTTTTCTTTTACTGCTTGCTCATTTGCAGGTTGATTCTATTTTTCAGTCCTTTACTTATTTAATTGTACACTTTTTTGTGATGAGTAAAAAGAACTAAAGGAACAAGTGAACTCGACATTTGATGATGATACTCAAAATGAAATGTCGCTTATTATGATGGTGAAAATGGATTCAGGGTCATTTTATATTAAGGGTTATATACTATATATTAAAATTAAAATAAGTTTTTTATACAGTTAAATGAACCGTCGTCAAACAAGAAACATCACTTAAGAGAATGTACAAGGTCAACATAACCTCACAATGTTTAAACCCAATTTTCTCATAGATGGTTAATTTTTTCAGAAAAAAACAAAGCATTAGCCTCTGGAGAATTCCCTGACGCAGAGCTTAATGATTTCCTTTTGCCCTAAATATTAATCATCTCTGCGAAATCTCTGTTCGCAAATTTCAGCGATCTCTCTTGCACTCATATGTCACGTGGTAGAGCTTCTACTTCGTCTTAAATGACCGCCTTCGTTTTTGTTGAAACTCATATATGTGATGGAGCATTGAAAAACATTACATGCGTATTTTTTTATAGGCGGAGAAACGGGTTTTAGGGGGAAACCATCCTCAAAAGGAAGGCGTGTCACCCCGTAATTGATTTGTTTTCAATACGTTTATATTGGATTTTCCATCGCTTTACATCAGCAGGATTCTGGTTTTTGTTTCATGCAGATCGGTGGACTGCTTATGAGTGAAACTGTAAAACCATCCCTCCACGTACCTTTCTTTGAGGGGTAGTTTCCTCACTTAAAATCGTTTTTCGCCGATGAAAAAATGTGTATCGTAGTTGTCAATTAGAAGGTCCGAAAAATCGTTTTTTTTTAAATTGCACAAATCGATAAATGAATTATCCAAGAATATATTTACAAAGTTAGAGAGGCCAAATGTAAATATTTTCGAAGATACAAGTCCAAACGCAGAGAAGCGATTCATAGTTGATATTGATATTTCCTCCTATTGAAATATTAGAAGCGCATCTTCTCCAGTTTTCATTTTCACGATTTTTCAAATTGGCTGGCGTGATAGCAAAAAACTAAACGACCTATTGAATCAAACCAAAGTTTATTTTCTTCTATGAAAATCTCTTCTAAGTGAATTAAAAAAGTCGTTGAAAAAGTATTTTAAAATAATTTTTATAGCTCGTTAAAGAGTTTTTTTGACACATTTTTTTTCCAAACCCGAGAAAATTTATAATTTCACAATTTTTTCAGCTTTTTCTTAATTCACCCAGAAGAAAAATATATGACAATTGAAAATTTTATTGGATTATTTGGTTCAGTCAAGAATTACGAGCAGCATCTTTCCCGCCGATTGGGGACTGTCAAGACGCACATGAAATAGACTGATAAATCTGCAGTCATTTATTGTTTAATGTTGAATTTTTTTTTTGTTCATCCATTTTAAATATACATGAAAAAATACCTCAATGTTTACTGGGCTCACTTGTTTTTTCCCCTTCTAAAAAAAGCCCGAAAAAACGCTTTTTTGGACATTCTAATTCAGGCTGGCGTCTCAAGTGACGTTCCTTGTATGATTTAAACCCGTAATCCAATCACCAGAAAAAAGCATAAAAATTGACTCAGCTAATTAATAAAGCAAATCAAATTGTCTTGCATTGGAGATCGTATTTTTCCAGATTTTATTTGCCACATTCACATGGAGCAAAGCGCAGGAAAATTCTGGAAGCGTTTTTCTTTCACATGGCAACAAGGAAAAAGTTTAAACCGATTTTGCACCAACTTCGTTAAGATGGATAGACTTGGTTTCCAAAAGTGGCAAATATCGTCTCAGCTTCGGATTCTAATCCTACCAGCTGAATTTCCGCCCGCAAGAACAAATGGACAGACAGACACTACATCTTCTAACATTCGCAAGGTTGACATTAGTGGTGGAGGATCTCGTGACTGTAGCAGCGTGTTCACTTGAAATTTCCATCTCGATGGAACGTTGATGAACCATCTGTTTGATCGTATCCGGTATTCTGCATGAATGATTGCATAATCTTCTCCATTCGGACCACGCGATGTAATGAGAGCTTTTGGGAAGTCAGTGCAGTCATGATGAAAGGATAACCCTTCGAATATCCGGCACTGTAGCTCGTGTGCCACGTCGAAACTCATTATAATTCACAAACTAACGAAATTGCGGCTCACCTAATTCCATGCCATAAAAATGTGCTCCATTCTTTTGCGATACAAAATAGTCGAATTGAATAATTTAACGAAATGTCAATCAAACCGGACATCATTGGTCATTTTTTTGCCATTTCGAATATGATGCATTGGAAATTAAGGGGAGATACACACCTAGGAGCCGGAAAAAGGTCATTTTTGTGAATTTTTTCAAGGAAAACTATTTGAAATTTCGGATTTGGGTTTTAATTATCTAAAAGTATATAAATTCAAAAATATATTTAATTTTCTTTATTTAAAAATATCAAAAATATACAAGGATATTGTATGATCCTTGGAGCGTCGTGAAAAAATCTGCGTATACGGTACCCACTGGGGTTTCTTAAAAAATCATCTGAAATAAAAAACCGAAAAGATGATTAAATGAGATATTATAATCTAGTACTTGTCATAGCCAATTTTGAAAACATCGATTTATGAAAAAATGGCGGACGTTTGAACATAAATAGTGATTTTTGGGCCAAAAATTAGTTATTATTTTGCCTATAAAACAAAAACTAAGTAACAAAAAAAATTCCTATGACATGTACTAGATAATGGTGTATAGAATGACCACAAAAAACCTCAAGGCAATCGGTTCATTGGTTTTCGAGAAATTTTGGGTACCGATTTGAATAACGTGGTTTTGAGGAAAACGCGTTTGAAAATTTGGGAATGAATAAATCGTGAAATTTGTCAACTTACATGGAATCATCGATACCAGTCTCATAATGTAGGTCTTCTACGGTCGACGGAATGTTCATAGCTTCTAAATCGATTTTTTCGACCATCTAGGTGTATATCTCCCCTTAAATTTACAAAGCTCAACCATTTCATTTGTTGAGTTGCCAATTCCATTCATCTTCGTAATACACTTGTCGTATTTTTGCATGTCTGCAGTGCCTATTTTTTTCGAAAAAAGATTCGCAGTCACCCGATTTTCATGTGGTTTTCATTGTGTCTGAAGCACGAGGCTTGTGTGTCGACCAGAAGCAAGAGTCCTTGCATAATTTTTCCGAGTGCACGTAACACACGTCGAGTCCCGTAATACAAGTTGCACTTTTTTGTCTTGGCTGCAGCGGGGAAAACAAATGACACTTTCAGCAATGTCTAGGCGGTAAGGGTGTCATTTCAGGGAGTCTGGCTTGACGCAACAGGAATACCTTAAGTTAGGAATACCTTCAACCATTTATTTCACCGTGGTCTGCCAGGCGGGCGAATAGGGAGTAGTAATGCATTTTGTTGTGGATCATGATGTTCTCGTTTTCTTTTTTCCTCTGTATGTTCCGCTGTATGAAGCTGTTGAAAATGTCCCGCCAGACTTTTTAGCGTGGCTTTTCGTTGAAACCAGATTTCTGCTTATCTCTACTTCCAATAGAAGATCATTGTCATGTGAGAAAAAAGATTCTGACGGAGAAAAAATTACGATGCAACATTTTAAAAAATCGGGAAAAAGCACTAACGGGGAAAGGTTGCGAGGTCGATCTTTTCGATTTCGATGAAATGTGGCATGCATGTAGAACGGGCAAAAATAGGCAACACGTATCTTTTTATATCTGCGGAACTCGATTTTTAAGGATTGAAACGCACCTTCGAAAATTGGGGTGTTTTTCGTTTTTCGTCGATAACGTTTTAACGGTACGAGATATGACAAAAATTCAAGTTGCAAAAATGTTTATTTTTTCGTGTACTATACATTGGAGATGATAACGATAAAGTTATCGACAAAAAACGAAAAACACCCCTATTTTCGAGGATACGTTTGAAACCCCTTAAAAATCGGGTTCCGCAGATATAAAAAAATACGTGTCGCCTATTTTTACCCATTCTACAAGCATGCCAATTTTCATCGAAATCGGAGGGATGGACCTCGCAACCGTTCCACGTAAGTCTGCAGGAGATTGCAGGATCAGGGATTGGCAGCTTTTGAACGAGCGAACCGACCCACGATTAAAATGGCTACCAGCTTAAATCTCCGTACACTTTTGAGCGCAACAATTAACTGCGCAATCCCGGAAAGCTCGTAAGCTCGGGCACTTAGAGCTTTCAAGTACGTGCACATGTTTGCTTGGCAAGCACGTTGATGTATAGTCGTCTCTGCGTAAAAAAATACCGACAGAAATTAAACATCCCTCGAAGTCTGCAATCTCGAGAGCTCGGAGCTTTTCAACGGTTGATCCGAGACTAGCTAAAAAGCTCGTATTTTTATTTCGATGAAATCTCACGAGGCACGCTTACCAGCAAATATAACATGGTAGTGAAACTTACCACGGGTATCAGGTCAGATGAATTATTCTCATGCAGACGATGGATCATCTTGTTTGGGCAAGTCTCGGAGCTTTTTGACGTTTTTCTCGTACACGGGATGTCGTGATCTTATTGTTGAACGCCGGAATGCGACAGGAACATATTATTATTTTGTGTTTTCGTGTTGTGGTCGGAGCTTTTTCGTTTGTCGTAGGTCGTAACGCGTGCGCGACTGCTGAGAGGGGGGTGGGTTAAGGGGAGGAGGAAAGAGCGTACAGGCGCGGTCGTGGAAACAGGAACGCTGCATATCCAGTTGGGTTTGGTACGCGAACCGCGCTTGAGCTTATCGCGAAGCTTCGTTTCGCAAGAAATAAAAATAGAAACAACGCGTTTCGTCGTTTCGTTATGCGAAGCTTTTTTTTTATTTTTGTTTTGGCCACTATTCGCGTAAAATCGTGCAGTCATTGACGCATCAAGCTCTTCACTATAGTTTGCGAGTAAAATCGAACGATGACGTTTGATCGTTTCTACGGGCTAATGAGGTTCAATCAAAAGTAGCACGGAAGGGGATGATTTTTTTTCCCTCGAGTCTCGGGCTTTTGCAACTTTTCATGCAGTCTTCTGTCAACTTGACGAATGCTTCGGAACTTTGTGCGTATCCAGACTACGGGTGGAAAAAAGTTTCTTCACTGAGAGAACTTCAACTGCGAGAGGAATTGGAGTCCCTTGGAGCGCGTTCTTTTTCGTTCAACCCTCTCTTTCGCACAACCCGAGAAATCCGTCGCTGCTTTTTGGTAAATAAGATTAACGCTTTGTTGCAGATGCGACGTTCACGGAAATTCCGAGACATTGCAAATTGAGACGTTCCGTTGCGAATGAATGATGAACGAGAGAAGGAAGAAAAAAATTGGCACGTACGATAAAAGTAAATGGGAATTTGGAGGGTTGAGCGAATTAATGAGTTTGCACTTGAGGAAGGGGATGGTATTTCTAATCGACCAAACAGTGTCTTCCCTCGTGGTCATCGAGGTTGGAATTTGAGTAACATTATCCGGATCGATCTTGGCAAAATTCGAGTTTTCCACGCGAGTTCATTGACGCACCGAATTAAGTTCCTCGAATTGGCAGTATTATCGTGCATTGTTCCCTTGGGGCTAAGAGGGTGGAAAGGTTCAACGGCGTTGCGTCGTCGTCGCCTTAGGTCTGGGAAAAAAGCCGCCTGGGATTTATTACCTACGCTTTTTCCCGAACGCATAGTATGAAAAAACGAGTAGGCAAATTTGAATATGAGGATGAAAAAAAAAAGATGTGACAACGAGGAGCTCACCATGATTAAGGCGTTAGGCCACAGTAACGGGTATAAAATCATGTGCGAATTTAACATTTTTTTCGCATGAAAAAGTGATTTACTCATAAAATTAACTACACATCTATTTATTACGAAGATCAAGCTGTTAGAAAATATATCTTTTTTTTTCGATGTACAAAATGGCCGACTACTAATATTTTATTTTGTTATCTTTTTTTAGGCGCTCCGCGGCGTGACATTTAAAATCCACAATTTTTTACCTAGAACAAAAAAAAATTCTCGTCAATCTACATTAAAATACCTAGAGAAGTACGTGAGGCGATCCATGTCACTTCAGCCAGTGAAAAAAAACCACAAATAATTTTGAAAAATCGAGTTACTTTGTTGAAAAATATTCACCGAGTGTCGAAATTTTTAAAATAAATTCTGAAGTTTTTTTCTCGTTGATTACCATTTTTAACATTTTTCCATTCAAAAGACTGTATCTTTGGCAGGATTTGACGTATTTACATTAGTAACAAACGAAAATGGGCGTCTTTTTATGGCCTTCCAGAAAAAAAATTATTTAGATTTTATTGAGCAAGTGGAACGTCCATTTCAGGGCCGAATATGCAAAAATATTTTTTTTCTCAAGGAAGGACGCTCGTTATTTTATTTTCAAAAATTTCCCCGAATTGCGAATACGAAAAACGGATTTTTGGTATTTTTTATATTATGGGATTCCTAAACACCGTGAAGTAACAGCTATTTTTTATTAATATTCGATTGAAGAGTGTGAAGCACTCGCTGTATGTTTACCAGGTTTTTGAAATACATATGACATATATGTTATATGTATTTCTATATATATTCTATATGTATTTCTAAATGTCATATGTATCCTTAGAAATACATATATATGATATGTATATCATATGTCTAAATGTCATATGTATTTAAAAAACCTGGTAAATATACAGCGAGTGCTCCACACTTTTCAATCGAATATTAATAAAAAATTAAAAAATAGCCGTTACTTCACGGTGTTTAGGAATCCCATAGTATAAAAAATACCAAAAATCCGTTTTTCGTATTCGCAATTCGCGGAAATTTTTGAAAATGAAGTAATGAGTGTCCTACCTTGAAAAAAAATTTTTTTGCATATTTTGCCCTGAAACGGATGTTCGACTTGCTCAATAAAATCTAAATTAATTTTTTTCTGGAAGGCCACAAAAGGACGCATATTTTCGTTTTTTACGAATATAAATACGTCAAATCCTGTCAAAGTTACAGCCATTTGAATGGCAAAATGTTAAAAAATGGTAATCAACGAGAAAAAACATCAGACATTTTTTTTTTTAATTTCGACACTCGGTGACTATTTTTCGATAAAGTAACTCGATTTTTTAAAATTATTTGTGGATTTTTGTTTACTGGCTGACGTGACATGGGTCGTCTCACGTACGGAATTTAAAAAATATATTATTCAAAAGTTGTAGGTAGTTGAACTTACGAAATGTATTTTCAGTGAAAAATTTTGTTACAACTGCTCATAAACTGCTCATAAAATGAAAAGTTTTCGATTAATCAGAAATTCCGTACGTACTTCTCTGCGAAATGCAATTAGGAACATAACTTTGAAATTTGAAGTAAATCGAGTGAAAATTGTTGAACTTATCTGTCACGCCAATTGGAAAAAAGCTGTTTCGAGAAGTTTCGAGTAGTCGGCCATTTTGTACATCGAAAAAAAATATATATATTTTTTAACAGCTTGATATTCATAATAAACAGACGTGTAATTAATTTTATGAGTGAATCACATTTTCATACGAAAAAAATGTTAAATTCGCGCATGTTTTTATACTCGTTACTGTGGCCCAACGCCTTAATAGAGAGAATTTAAATTTCGCTTTTACGACTTGCGTTTGATTTATCGGAAGAAAAATATTCATCCTCGTCAAAGGTACGACGCCCCGTTGCCCTCTTCGAAGCCTGCGTGAATATTTATCGGACTCAGTTGTATTATTGAATTTTAGCTCGATGGGGACGCTTTTCTTACACTTTTTCTTCAGGGTAATGAAGCTTCGGCGACGCGATAGAGGTATTTTTATTGAAAAAATTCGTAACGTGTGCGAAGCGACCAATGAATGCTTAAAATTCTTTCGGAAACTCTGTAAACTCAAGCTTGTTTCGAAAGTTAAAAAGTTCCATCGGTGCGCCTGTATATCGGCAAGCTTTATTTGTTCCAGAAAAAATTCTTTCACTTCTCAAGAGCAAGAGGGGGGATGTTCAAAAAATCAAAGAAAATATATCGTGTACGAACGTTTATTTAATTAAGGGGTCTTCTCACTTTAGACGCTAAAAAGTCTATTTTCATGAATTTTTTTGATAGGTTTATATTATAGATACTGATATAAAAGCTGTTACACTTAATAAATACACTTTCGAAATACATTTAAACATTATTTTAAACGTATTTATGTAACCCATATCAACTGTAAACGCGTTTTTCTCGAATCAACGTTTTTCGACGGCTTGTTGATCAAATCTTCGAAACTACTGAACCGATCCTTATGAAATTTTAACCACATATTCTTTACAACGATATCTATAGCGCATATGACGAATTAAAAAAAAAATATATTGACTATTTTTTTGTCAAAAACGGTGAAAATAAACACTTTTTTTTGGTTTTTCGAAAAATGTCCGCCATTTGTTATTTTTGCATATATAAAAAATCGTATGATATACGCTATAGCCATTAACATACTGAACCGTTTGAATTTATCGTTTCGAATGATCCATCTCCGAGATTTCATCAACAGCGCAGACCTACAATTTTTTGGGACATTTTTTTAACTACCAATTTCGTCTATAAATAGTGACTTAAATAAATAAATAATTAAAAAAAATGTATTTCGAAAGTGTATTTATTGAATGTAACAATTTTTATATCAATATCTATAATATAAACCTATCAAAAAATCATTAAAATAGCCTTTTTAGCGTCTAAAGTGAGAAGACCCGTTGAAAATTGCTGTCACGGCTCCTCCTTTGATCTACCTTCGTAAATTTGGTGGGTAATGAAAATAAAAGTACAGAGGAGTGAGAAACCTTTCCAGCTTTGTTCAACTTTGTATCCCTCTTTTTTCATCAGCCATAAGCTCATAATTCTTTTTTACCCGACGTTTCTGGTCGATTGTGTGACTGTGGACATTTATTTCATCCACCGACGACCCATGGAAGGAACGTCTGTCCCCGAGCTTTCTATCTAGTTAATAGATTTTTTTCATATAAATGAAATTATTTCCATTAATTATTTCTACAAATATATGTTATTATTTTCCGAGGGATTTGTATGAAACGCCGACGATATTTACACATTTTAATTGTGGTTTTCGCATACACGGCGGTTTTATAGTTCAACTTTTTGTTTGTTTACTTGACCGTTCTGCCTTCTGAAGATGTACCAGGGCGGGTGTACGTGCGTCACAACATCGAGGACGACAGAACGGGAAACCCCCGTTCCGTCAACGTAGTTCTCCTCCACTCTCATCAAACTCGCCTGGGTGACAATTTTGGTAATTGCATCTAGTCTCGAGTTGTTCACGCCACCAACGCACTATTTCTCCGCTCCCGAATCTCCCCCATGGTACGAGATCTGAAATGGTCATTTACAATTGCCTATACCACTGAAACATTGTTCCTGTTTTTGGCTTAAGGTAATCCTATCGCCAGACTTCAGTCGATAGGATTTTCATTTTTTTTGAGCATCACTAAATATATTAACAATCGTCACTGTAACATTTCAGGGTCGGTTATCGACCTAATTACAGGAATGAAAAAAAAAAAAATTGCGTATTTTTGTGAAAGAATTCCGGGACAACATAAAAAAATCCAATTTCCGGTCGCTACAAAAGTGTATATAATAGTGGGAATCCGCCAGATTCTTAAAAACAACCAGATTTACATACTTAACACTTGTAGTAATACAATGCTCAGAAAAAATTACGCGTATTGACCTAATTTTTATGTAATGTCAAGTTTAATTTGAACTTCCGGTATTAGATTTATTACCACTTGCTACGATAAAGAGACGTGACAGCAAGGCAACAGCTGACTGTAGTCCTAACCTCATCTCACTTATTCGAATTTCCACACAAATTTAATTTTCAACCGACATATTTCGCCGACACAAATTTTCCACGCTTTTTACCAGTCGTGGCCCGAATGCAATGCTTTATATTTCTCGCACCTGACATTGTTTTGACAGATCGACGTTGAAAAGCATGGACGTTAAACTCGCCTGGTTGAGTAAGAAGAGACGGAGATAGAACCAATGTTGCCAAATATCAAACCTAGAAATACTGCGCGAATCGTTGGAATAACTATTTTTTCGTTTTTTCTAAATAAATGTGAACATTTATTGAACAGTTTACACATGGAAATTTTTAGTTATTACAAATTATTTTTTTTGCGTATGTTAAAAATATAAATTGTACAAGTCTCAAGTATGATCAGTTGTATGACTAGTGTGAAGTGATGATTACTTAATTTTTTAACACGAAATTCATGACACTAATCACAGTTTGTTCAGTTTTTTAAATTTAAATCGAAGCATTATATTAACCCCTAAAGCCCTATAACTAGTACTTACGAAGTGCCACGTGCCATGAAGGTTCAACTTGAACCTTCATCCATTAGGTAATACACGTGGCACTTCGTAAACACTAGTTATACGGCTGTAGGGGTTAAAATGATGGTTCGATTTGAATTTAAAAAACTGAACAAACTGCGATTAGTGTCAGGAATGTAGTGTTAAAAACATTAAGCGGTTTCTCCACGTGGTTCATTAATAATACTCGAATAAAACTCGACTTCAACCTTAAGAATCTCCGAAACAATGTGGTGAAACAGATTAATTTTTGTACAGTTAATGCATCCTAAATTAATCTCTCCGTGATGTGAATTTCCATCGTCTACAAGCATTTCGAGTTTGGTATCGAAACTCCTTAAGTAAAATTAATCTTTTTAGACGCCTGTAGATTTGAAAAAAGTCGTCTAAACTTGGAATATCATTTATCAACGACATAATCGTGTTTTACCCTCAATAATCGAAAATGGAATAACAGGAACCAAAGTACTCGGATTCACTCTGATAAATTCGACATGGAGTCCAAAATGAAAGATCTCAGGATCACTTAGTAGGTACCATGCAGGTTGAGCCACCTAGGATTACCATGCAGGTTGAGCCACCTGAAAAATTACCGTGTCCGAAAGATACACAAGGTATAAAAAAAAATCATCAAAAAAAAATTAATCAGGATTAATCATCGAGGCTTTTTTTTCCTTGGCAACAGACGTGCGCCGGTTGAAAAAAAGAACGGAAGCAGCCGTAATGTATAATAAATATGGATGAACATTCCCAAGCAGTGTGGTGAAAATTAGCATGAAGTATGGAGAAAAGGAGATTCGATTTACGACGGAGTTGGATTACCCAACAGACGTTGACGACGGTGCTTGAAATGCACGCCGCGAACAAAAAATTAGCACTGTCACAAAGATTTCCTCGTGTACATGTGATAAACTCCAGTTGGACCATAGCCGTTCCCCAGCCTCAGTCGCGGCCAACCGTTATTATCATCCATTTCGATTTACATTGATAATGCCGCAACGACAGTAAAAGGCTGTCTCGTGGACATGACTATTTGCCATCATTGCTCCGGTGAGCAGAATCTTTTGTTGATAAAGATATACGTTGAAAAGCCGAGTGGGAGTAACGTATTCTCCAATTATTAAATGAACATGAGTATGCATAGATTGAATGAAAATCCCCGCAATTATGCGCGAATGAATTTCTATGTGCAACATTGAACAGCAGAGGTCTGATCTCGACCAGTTTCCTGGTTCTCGTACATCTGTCAACGACAATACTTTGGTATCTTGGAAATTTATACGAATAATGCCTGAGTAAAAAAAGATTCGACATCAATTTTCCGGGGTAAAAAGTGAAATTTTCGGTTCATTCTGTGGGTCAAATTTGAGTTTAGAAGTCGAATATATTGTCGAACGACGAAATTGTCCAGCTGCGTATCGGATTCGTATCGTATATTCTTCAACTGCAAATATGACGAGCGTGTATGGTTTGGGTGTGTTTGGGTTCGTTTCTGTTCTTGAACAACTATATCGTATTTTTATCGATGGTGTGCTGAGAGAAAACTCCATGGTATTTACAAGAAACTCTCATGGCAAAAGAGGCGATTGTAAAATTCCTTATAGTTTATTGACACCGCACTATCGCTAATAGCACACCGCATACCGCACTAATAGTTTATTGACACCGGGACTATCTATTATCCCCGAAATGATTATTCACTATTGTAAAAGGCTTGAGAATGTATATATGGTTAATTCAGTACTGTAACCCAATCGGCGTACAAATACTAATGTTGTATACTGTATGTTAAGTTTTATTGAGCTAAACTTCTACTATTCTTTTCAAGTTTGTACAATTAATCTGGATAATATTAACGTTTTTCGAGTATCATTTGTTAGAAGACTTTAAGAAGCGTGACTATTCGAAAAAAAAATACAGTAAAGTTTACTTTTATAGTGAAGACGTAAATCATTTGCAGTTCGAGTAACCGCAGCTTAAGAGTTTTGAGAACTACGCATGTCTCACAAACTGTTACATAGTATGTTTGTTGCATTGCCAAAATAGGATATCAGTTCATCACTTCTTCTTGTAATTCACCTTCTGTTCTTGTAGGACACACATTACTATGCATTTATCAGGTTGTATCATATCATATGGTATAAATCACTATTATATGATAGAAAACTATTGCGAAGCGCCAAAAATCAATTTGAACAGTGACTTGTATTATAAAAAAAAGATCGGTGCAAAATTTCACCTAAATCGCAGGTGACAGCTATTCGGAAGTAAAGCCGGAGTTACTTTTGTCTCTTATGCCATGTCTGCGCTAAAGATGTCAAAAGTACTCGGTAGCGTAGTGGCAGCGTCCGTAGGATTGGCAGAATGTAGGCAGTTAGGTTCTACGTTCGATTCCGATTAGGCGAAATATTTTCTTCGAAATAAATAATTACAGGAGGCCAGGGAATGGCGAATTATAATAAAAAATCGTCGAGGTAGAACTCTCAGTTGCGTATTTAATTTTATTTTGGATTTTTTAAATATCCTAAGCATTTAGTCGACGGGTATTGATGACTTGTACCGACACTTGAATAACACACCAAATACGCATATAGCAGGTCGTATCTTATAATATGGTACAAATCACTATAAACATCGTTGCAAACCACAAGCAACATTTTTAATCAATGTATATATATTTCAGTTCACTATTAGAATCTTAGGGAAGTAATTTTTTTATAGTATCAGGGAATATTCATTTTATGATAATCTACTATATGATATAGCATCGAAGAATAAACGTAGGTTTCTAAGGTTGGTGGTTGCGGTTAAGGGGAGGGTAGGGGTTTCAGCGTGAAAAAAACACTTTTTGCGATTTTTTTTCATCTATATGGATAGAGTAAATTTATTGAAACCTTTTGTACATTATTAAGTGTCATTTCAAGAACATTCCGTGAAATTTGTACGCGAAAATATCCACAAACAAGCCGGTGACAAAGCTTTTCCAAGAACGCCTTTGGAAATACACGATTTCCGGTGTTCACTGTATTTCAGCTAGAAATTATCTGAAATCAAGTACCATTAAAATTTAATCAAAGTATCATCAATTCCTCCCCCCAATGGTCTTTGATAATTTTTTTTCATTTCTAAATTTTTGGGGGTCATGTAAAGTGAAAAATGCTATTTTTGACGAAAAATTCCGTCATTTTGGGGGTTGAAAACCCCCTCAATGTAAAAAAAAATCTCAAACTAACCGTTGGGGGGAGGTATTTTATATGTAGAAAGTGTGTACCAAGTTTGAAATAAATCGGTCACGTAGTTTTCAAATGGCAGTGAACACGGACTTTGAAAAAGTGGTTTCGAGAAAAACGCGTTTGAAGTTTTAGCTGTCGGAGCTACAGTGTTAGAGGAGCGGGACTAAATAGTCAATAACTTCGAGAGTTTTGCTCTGATTAACTTGAAATTTTGGGATTATATTCTTAAAATGTTTAAGGGGAGATATACACCCAGAAGCCGGAAAAAGTCATTTTTGTGAATTTTTTCAAGGAAAACTATTTGAAATTTCGGATTGGGGTTTTAATTATCTAAATGTATATAGATTAAAAAATATGTTTAATTTTCATTATTTAAAAATATCAAAAATATACAAGGATATTGTATGATCCTTGGTGCGTCGTAAAAAATCTGCGTATACGGTACCCATTGGCGTTTCTTCAAAAATCATCTGAAAAAAAAAAACCAAAAAGATTATTAAATTAGATACTATAATCTTGTACTTGTCATAGCCGACTTTGAAAATATCGATTTATGACAAAATGGCGGACGTTTGAACATAAATAGTGATTTTTGGGCAAAAAATTAGTTATTATATTGCTTATAAAATAAAAACTAAGTAACGGAACGAAAAATCCTATGACAAGTACTAGATAATGGTGTATAGAATAATCACAAAAAACCTCAAGGCAATCGATACATTGGTTTTCGAGAAATTTTGGGTATCGATTTGAAAAACGTGGTTTTGAAAAAAAACACATTTGAAAATTTGGGAATTAATAAATCATGAAATTTGTCAACTTACATGGAATCATGGATACCAGGCCCATAGTGTAGGTCTTCTACGGTCGACGGAATGTTCATAGCTTCTAAATCCTCGACCTCGACCATCTAGGTGTATTACCCCGTTAACTATACGAAAAGACAACAAAAATCAATTTTTCAAAAGTGCAAACCCCTACCCTTCCCGTAACATAGGTGCATAATTCATGCAACTGCTAAAATATCAATTAGCAGTTCTATACTTTTGGCAGTAACTGTAGGTATAAAATGTTATTGTCCCGTCAGCGAAATATAAAATATAGTTACTATATGGTTGAAAACACCATACATTTCTCTCAGTGTGAATTGTTTCCGCGATACAAAAACGAGCGGATGAATAATCGAGAAGCTCCACCGTAAAATAAGAGGGAACAGTCAACCCCCGTTATCTGTTGAAATAATGTCAATGGCGTTAATTATCAATAAACCACGCACTTTCTATTATTCGTTTCGTTCTGGAACATGGAGAGAGATTGAATGGTCTAAAGAAGAGAGTCGGAGGGTACATACACTTTGCACAAAAGGCACTCAAGTAAAATTCATTAACCGAGCTAATTACGAGCCACTCGGTGCAGTTTTAGCCGCGTCGTCGCGTCTACCAGGGCTTACTTCTCTTTTCCACGTTTCTCAGGAAGCTGGGGAATGAGAAAAACGTGAGCGAATAGTCGGGTTGTCTTCGTTGACGAGAATGCTGGACGAGTTTTCATCACGATTCCCATTCTTTTGCAATTCTTTTGTCGCGACAGTAATTGTTAAATATTGTCAGAAAGGGTGTTTTACACCTTTATTAGGGGATACAACTTTTTCGCGAATGTCTAACTGTACTGGATCGTACCTCGGTTAAGGGGTCAGGCCACAGTAACGGGTATAAAATCATGTGCGAATTTAACAATTTTTTTTTCGTATGAAAAAATGATTCAGTCCTAAAATTAATTACACATCTATTCAGTTTGAATATCAAGCTGTTAGAATTTCTTTTTTTTTCGATGTACAAAATGGCCGACTACTAATATTTTCTTTCGTTATCTTTTTTTAGGCGCTCGGCGGCGTGACATTTAGCATCCAAAATGTTTAACCAAGAACAAAAAAAAAAAAAATTCTCGTCAATCTACATTAGAATACCTAGAGAATTACGTACGGAATTAATTTTTTTTTCAAACATCGTAAGTATTTGAACCTAAGGAATGAATTTTCAGTGAAAAATTTCGTTATAACTGCTCATAAACTGCTCATAAAATGAAAAGTTTTCGATTAATCAGAAATTTCGTACGTACTTCTCTGCGAAATGCAATTAGGAACATGACTTTTAAATTTGAAGTAAATCGAGTGAAAATTGTTGAAGTTAATTTGGCACGCCAATTGGAAAAAAGCTGTTTAGAGAAATTCTGGGTAGTCGGCCATTTTGTACATAGAAAAATCGACTATGGTGACACTGCAAAAAAAAGGGGGTGAACCACCCCTATATCAAGGGGTGGTTCCACCGATAAAAAAATACGTATCGCTTACTTTCCGGTGCTTTATAACATATTCAAATTTAAACAAAATCGAAGGGTGTCATCTGAGGGATGTTCCTTGTAAGTGTCAAAATGGTGAAGAAATCCGTCCTTTTTCAAAAGAATCACGAATATCGGCAAATGTTTTGCTTCCCTAACGGAATCTCCCCCCTTAAGTGATCCTTGATCACTGAACTTCTGACGGAAGGTTCCGCAGCGATGAATTCACACCTGAATTCATTCGCAAGCGCAGTCGAGTGACGTATCCGGTTACATCGAATTCTCGGCGTTGAAGTTCGATATTAACGCATGGACAGCCCAAAAGGAACACTCGAATGGTTTCGTAAATTAATCCAAGGGCCTGCTAACTGGAATTTCATCGTCGTTTCGTGTACCTCCAGCTATACGAATGATTGAGCGAACGTGCGACGGTTAATTTAATTCGTCAACAAACCTCTGTTTACCTGCTATCCATAGACCAATACTTGGACGTCCGAATTTATGTATGCAGTGCGCATTACAGCTCGTAGCCGGGTTTCCTATCGCTCATGCTCGTTCATTACCTTTTACATTGTAATCACACTTGCTCTCGACATGGTTTCGAAATTTATCGTTTTTCATTGGTTCTCTCATTTCGCAACAGTTTTTCAGGTTTTAATTAATTTGGGAAAGAAAAACGATTGAAAATAAATATGAGTCTTAATTGGCGAGATTGAGAACGTGCCAACCTTCCGAAATGCAGCACAATTGTCGCGTGCGACCCATTTGAACGGAGAAAAGGCTGGCAAAGGCATGGATGCGGTTTTTACGTCATGGGATTGAAAATCAATTACTATTGATTTATTGCTATCGCATTAGAAATATCTTAGGTTCTATAGGGCGTCTTGAAATGACCTGACATTTTTATTTATGAATAAAACATATTATTTATACGAAAAGTACGAATATTTAGTACGAAACCTCTGAAGGTAGAAACGTTGAATTTGGAGAGGGTGTTGTTTTTACATTGGAGGCAATGTTTCAGAAGGGATTTCTCGAAATTCCATCCCTAAGGGGGTGAAAGGGGGTGGCAAAGTTTGTATAGGATATCATATTTTTATGGTCAAATTTACTTGATAGTTGGTATTAATGCTCTGTGACACAATTGATGAAACACGTACTTCGGCGTTTTTCAGAATTCAATCCTTAAGGGGAGAAAAGCGGTGACAAAGTTTGTATGGAAATTAATAAAAATTTTGTCGGATTTACTTGAAATTTGGTATTCGTGCTTTTTGAGACAATTAATGAAACACGTATTTCAGCGTTTTTAGACATTCAACCCCTAAAGAAAGAAACGGGGTGGCAAAGTTAGTATGGAAAAAAATATATGGTGAGAAGATTTACTTGAAACTTAGTATTAATGCTCGTCAACACAATTAATAAAATATGTATTTTAGCGTTTTTCGAAATTCAACCCCTAAACGAAAGGGGGTGGCAAAGTTTGTACGAAAAATTAAAAAAAAACGGGTCATATTTAATTAAAACTTTGTATAAGTGCTCTTAGACACAATTAATGAAATTACAGTGTTTTTGGAAATTCAATCCTTAAGGGAAAAGTGGGTAGCAAAGTGTGTATGGTGAAATAAATATCTGGTCAGATTTACTTGAAACTTAGTATCAATGCTCTTCAACACAATTCTACTTGTTGCGTAATGAAACAATTCAGGAGCACATTTCATTAAGGAGCATTCGACACACGATGCGATAAATGGTAGCCTCGTCCCTGTTTGTAAATGTTCACTCTTTTGAGGAAATTTTCAATAACATTTTGACTCAACTGCGGACTAATTTCATTAATGGTGCGTCCAATTGCTTGCTTGAGCTCCGGAATGGTTTGCTGATCATTGGCATACACTTTTCCTTTCAGAAAAGCCCAAAAAAGAAGTCTAATGGCGACAAATCGCACGATCTTGGTGGCCAATTTACATCGCCGCGGCGCGAATTAACACGACGATGATACTTCGTCTGCAATAATTGTGCAGTAACAATGCAGCAAATAACAATTTCTATGCGTTGCTCGATCGTATAATTCTCCAGGACTAAACCTCAATACTTCCTGATGCCAGTTGTCAAAGATTAGTACTCTATGTTGGACACGAAAAAAATGGAGCGCAATTAAAAATGTCAAGTCATTTTGGGACACCCTTTATGATTGGCGAGAATTGCGGGCACTAGTTATGTTTATATGGAGAATTTTAAAAGTCATTTTATATTTCATGAACCCGCTTGCAAAAATATACGTATGGCGCAATTGTAGTATAGCAAATCCTTTGCGACGAAATGCTTCACGTACGAGATTGCATGTAATTCCATTGTACATTCGTTTCATTAAATCTAATTCCGGATCGAATGAAACAAAATGTATTGTTGGGATTGAAAAAAAGTGCATGGAGATAAAGGATGTTTGGAATGCGGTGGATCCAATATTCTTCAGTTAGGGGTCGAATGCATTTTCATCGATCCAGTTCCAGGGAAAATTCCGATGGAAGACATTGATCCTGGTCCAATGCAAATTCAAAATCAAATTTAATAATCGAGCGTTACTCGGTAAATTCCACGTAGGGAGACTTGAAAACAAAACATTCTTTTAAATTGGTACCAAAGAGGTAACTAATGTTTTCCAAGACTGAATATCTGATTGAAAATTCGGATTTCAATTAGTTGATCAGTACTTAGAAGATTACCTGTGTATTTGAGGTGTTATTTTGCTATTGTTTCGAATAGAAAAAGAAACGAACAATTCATCAACCGTTTGTCAGAGTTGTCAGTATAGAAACTTTCGAAATATGGTCTTGTGATTTCAGAATTGTCTTCTTTAGATTTACATACTTGTTTCCAGTCCACCATAATTCTAGATGAAGTATTCGTTGGAGTATTTGTTCCAGACTTTTTCTCATTGCAAAGCTTCCGTACAAAATTCCGCGCGCTATCGCTTCACACTAGTCATACCACTGATCATACTTGAGACTTGTACAATTCATATTTTTAACATATGCAAAAAAATAATTTGTCATAATTAAAATTTTCCACGTGTAAACTGTTGAATGAATGTTGACATTTAATTATGAAAACGAAAAAATAGTTATTCCAACGATTCGCGCAGTATTTCTAGGTTTGATATTTGGCAACATTGGTTCTATCTCCATCTCTTTTTACTCAACCAGGCGAGTTTAACCTCCATGCTTTATAACGTCGATCTGTCAAAACAATGTCAGGTGCGGGAAATATAAAGCATTGTATTCGGGCCACGACTGGTAAAAAGCGTGGAAAATTTGTGTCGGCGAAATATGTCGGTGAAAGATGAAATATGTGTGGAAATTCGAATAAGTGAGATGAGGTTAGGACTACAGTCAGCTGTTGCCTTGCCGTCACGTCTCTTTATCGTAGCAAGTGGTAATAAATCCAATACCGAAAGTCCAAATTAAACTTGATATTACATAAAAATTAGGTCAATAAGCGGGATTTGTTTTAAAAGCATTGGATTATTACAAGTGTTAAGTATGTAAATTTATTTTAAAAATTGAAAATTGATTTTGTGCATGTCGTCTCGAAATTCCTTTACAAAAATATGCAATTTTTTTTCTTTGTAATTAGGTCGATAACCGACCCTGAAATTTTACATAGATGATTATTAATATACTTAGTGAAGCTCAAAAAAGAATATGAAAATCCTATGGATTGAAGCCTGGCGATAGGATTACCTTAAGGCCTTAGGCCACAATAACGGGTATAAAATCATGTGCGAATTTAATAATTTTTTTCGTATGCAAAATTGATTCACTCATAAAATTAATTACACATCTATTTAGTACGAATATCAAGCGGTTAGAATTTTTTTTGTCTATGTACAAAATCGCCGACTACTTGAAACTTCTCGTAATAGCTTTTTCCAATTGGCGTGACAAATAACTTAAACAATTTTCATTCCATTTACTTCAAATTTAAAAGTTATGGTCCTAATTGCATTTCGCAGAGAAGTACGTACGGAATTTCTGATTAATCGAAAACTTTTTATTCTATGAGCAGTTTATGAGCAGTTATAACGAAATTTTTCACTGAAAATTCATTTCTTAAGTTCAAATACCTACAGCTTTTGAATAAAATATTTTTTAAATTCCATACGTACTTCTCTAGGTATTCTAATGTACATTGACGAGAATTTTTGTTTTTTGTTCTAGGTAACAAATTGTGGATGCTAAATGTCACGCCGCAGAGCGCCTAAAAAAAAGATAACAAAAGAAAATATTAGTAGAAGGCCATTTTGTATATCGAAAAAAATTCTAACAGCTTGATATTTACACTAAATAGAAATGTAATTAATTTTATGAGTGAATCACTTTTTCAGCCGAAAAGAATTGTTAAATTCGCACATGATTTTTTACCCGTCACTGTTGCCTAACCCCTTAATGACCCTTGTCGGAACACTTTCCTACCGCTCAAACGCCATCTTCTCTTTCCCCCGTACCCTTTTTCTCTACATTTCCCAACAGATCTACGGAGACATTTCTCAGATTTATCTACAGATCTATTTCTCTCGCAGAAATTAAACTTTCCGGGTGCGCGTGTTGTTTTGTGAAAAAAAACTTTGAAGGTTTTTCTTTCGAAGGCCACCGTTTCACCGAGTAACATTTTTTTGGGTGTTTTTTATCTTCACATTGCACTTCTTTGCGGTCGTATCTATGTTCAATAAAAGTTTAACTTTGAAGCTTCCTCAAGTACCGCTATATAGTGTTCGAGAAAAAAAAAGATTAAAATCTAGGAAATAAGAGACAGGTCCTTACAAAAGTTTGTGAATCCGGCCACCGTTGATCCCTCTTGCAGGGATATTGACTTCGAACATATTGACGTTTAAACACCAGCGCTATTTTTCATTACATTTTTTTTCTCGATAACAATTTACCGGATTTTATGGAAATTTCGGAAATTTTAAGGCGGAACATCACTATGACGGGTAAAAAAATCGATGAATTTCTTTGCATCTTTCCAAAGTGTACATATTCAAGAATATGTGAAAAAAGAATTAAGTAAAAATATTGACAATTGATCAAGTTACATACGATTTAGTGAGAGCAGGTAGCGCAACGATTTACGTATACTGAAACTTTCAATCGCGTCTTTCTTGAAACGAATTTTCTCAACGTGGCCAGAATTATAACTCTAGCTATACTTGTCCGATTGTCAATTGTAATAAACCAAAATTCCCACCAAGCCGTCGTTATACGTAGCCGTTTTTTTTTAATTTCGATTTTTTCTAATCCTCTGAATAAGAGTAAAATTTTCACTAAAATTACACTTTTTTAACACCCCCACCCCGTGAATTATTATTTCTTTTCTCGACGAACGGCTACGTACAACAAGCACGACTTTTATGTAGATTTTTAAACTTTTTATTTTCATTTTTCGCGTCAACCATTGTCAAGTTGTCGATCCGGCCGTTGGACCACATTTTTTATACAGATATACGGCTCTATGATTATAATTTACACGAAACAAGTTCGATGTATGGTCAATAGCATAACTGCTTTCTAAATCCCAAATAAATAAATTAGGAGACAAAAAAATCGGGAAAAACTACCTTCATTCGGCCCGTCATAGTGATGACCCTCGTTTAAAAAAAAAAACAATATTTTTTATGAAGCAAAAAGACGACGAAGAAAGTTTAAGGTTGTTATGGGGCTAAGTCAACATGGTACCACCGAGTTGGAGTTTTTTCTGGACCTTTATAACCTCCTTGCCGATCATCCTGTGCAGTTTGAAGACGATCCACAGTACCGTTTTTCAGACTAAAAAATCGACTTCTCGACGTATTTCTTGGGCTAATTACATTATGCTTATGGAAAACGCCCGATCATTTTTCAGTACATTATTAATATCTGCTAAGTGAATTTTACCACGGAGTTGAAAAAATAGGTACGGTTCGACTAATTATCGGACTAATCCTTGGTACCGTGAAAATGAGGATTCACAGTACCGTTATGAAGTTATTAATGTTTTTGATAGCGAATTTGTGCGAAAATCGAGCACACAAAATATTAGGCTGTGCAATCATGGCAACGTCGTAGACGGTACAGGTGCTACCTATCTTATCGGTATTCGGTAATTATACCCGGGAAGCTCAAACTACTCGGTCAGGATAATTTACAACGAATAGTATTGGTACTCATTCTACGAATTAGTAATAATTACTTAATATTAATTTGATAACTATGTTCAGAAATTATACATTTCTAGGCAAAGACAAAATAACGCGGATTTTCTTTTAAAACATAAATGTTTGTTGAGAATATCAGAAAATTATCAAAGTTTTTGATTTCTTAGAGATTATAGACAGCTTCAATACACACTTTTTCTTTCCAGCAGGGGTTTTTTTACTCAGACCGATATTTATTTTTGACAGCTCCTTGGGCCGATATTGAGGTTACGAACGGGGTCCATATGTCTCTAAATTCGCAACACTTCTGCCAAACTAGGCATTATGATATACCACGATTTACGACGTTGCCAATTTGTTTCGCGTTAATCGAGCGAGCAAAAGTTATAGAAAATAATTATACAAAGTAATGAAAACACTCAATGTAATCACCGAATGTTCAAAAATGCATACTTTTACAAATAGATGTAGAAAAAATAGTTCGAAAATGCACGTTTTACTAGATGCGCAACTAAGTTTCCGGGTTTTTTTGACGAATAAAAAATCGAAAATTTCAAGACAAATACAAAAAATGGTTCATTCGAAGTATTGTCCCTCGCTATTTACACATTTTTGCCATATCTCCGGCAATACATAAATACCGCGACGATAAAAAGACGCGTCTTTGGACTGAAACCATTGGTCCAACCAATTTTGTACTGCATCGTAATTGGCCAAGTGTAGTCCACCCAAGCCATGCGCCATCGAGCGGAACAAGTGATAGTCTGAAGGGGCCAGGTCTGGCGAATACGGCGGGTTCAGTAGCAGATCCCATTTCAGTGTTTTAATGGTGTCCTGGATGATGGAACTGCGATGGCACGGAGCGTTGTCGTGCCGCAATATCACACGTTCGTGTCTCGTGTCCCATTCTGGCCGTTTTTCGAGCAATGCGTGGTTCAAATTGATTAGTTGTTGTCGGTAGCGATGCCCATTGACAGTTTCGCCCGGTTTCAGCAGCTCATAGTACTCGATTCCTTGCTGGTCCCACCAAACGCAGAGCATTGTCTTTTTTCCGAAGCGATTTGGCCGAGCCGTCGATGTTGACGCTTCGCCAAGTGAAAGCCACGATTTTCTGCGTTTGGGATTCTCGATGTATATCCATTTTTCATGACCAGTAACAATTCCATGCAGGAAAGTCTTTCTGTTCTGCCGCAAAAGCAAAATTTCGGAAGTGGCTCTTCGATTTTCCATTTGTCTCTCAGTCAACTCATGCAGCACCCACTTTCCTTCCTTATGAATTTTTCTCATGGCGTGCAAACGTTTCGAAATACATTGCTGAGTCACATTTAATGCCTCGGCAAGTTGATCTTCTGTTTGAGTGTCATAACGCTTGCAGATCGGCGTCCGCAAATGTTTGCGGTCTTCCCGAGCGCTCCTTGTCCCCAGTCTCAAAATCGTCACTTCTGAACCGCTTGAACCAATCTTCACACGTTGTTTTTGACGGTATATGTTCGCCGTAGGCCTCCTCAAGTAACCGACGTGCTGCCGTTTTTTTTAGGTTAAAGCGGAAAAGTCATGCTTCCCGCAAATGCTGTTTATTAGGCACAAACATTGACATTTTCGAGGTTAGAAAAAAGGTCGTTGTGTTGCCATATTTGTTTATATTACGACTAGGTATTCTTAACAGATGTCCAAGCTATAAAGACACCCAATTTCAGACCTGTATGCCGACTACATGTGTCGCTAGCGCCATCCATGTGTGAAACCCGGGAACCTAGTTGCGCACCTAGTATATGACCATTATTTTAAGGGCGGGGTAAAACATTTAAAGTTTTTTTTAATTTTTTTTAAATTTTTTAAATGAATGCATAATATATCAAGAATATTGTGTTAAAATTTCAAGTCGATCGGAGTAAAATTGACGAAGTTATGAGTATTTGAGCGTCTATTGCTCCATGCCGTTCTCTTCTCTTCTGCGTTTTTCAAACCGTTTTTCGGAGACTTGTCATATTTGAAGTCCGTGTGCACGATAACTCAAAATCTACTGGACCAATCGCTTTGAAATTTTGCACAGTACTTCTTCACATAATTCACCAGGTATTGTCGAGAGCTTTTTTGTTTCTTTTTTAATAATTACTAATTTTTCAACAACAAATTAGCCGATTTTTTTTAGCGAAAATCGGGTTTTTGGCTCCAAAGTGCTACGAAAAATCGAAAAATCGAAAGAAAAAAATCCTCCCGTCATTACCTCGAGAAACATCTCTTTTAACAAATGCATTTTGATTTTTTTGTTTCTAATGATTCTGTTGCGAGTTATGGTGCACACCGCAAACCAACTTTTTTTCGAGGCGCCTCCGGGGTTTAATTTTCACTCGCTCAATTTTGAATATTTTGCAATGCAAATTTAGGAGAATGTTGTTCAAATGTTACTTTATTATATGTAAATTTTTCAATAAACGAACACTATTCGTTACGCCAAAAAAAAATCTTAAAAACATGTCTTTTTTTCGCCGAATTAACTTTACCCCGCCGTTAAAGCTAACTGTTAGTAACAGCCAATCGGTTCCGTGCATAAGTATTCCTTTCGTACTTCACCTCTGACGGCTAAACCCCATAACAAGCATAATTCCTATGTGGTAAAGGAGTGGCCGAGCAACGCTCGGTCCTCCTTAATAAATCTACGGTGCTTTACAAGCCGTGATTTTTTCTCGTATGCATTCCACGATATTCCGTTCCTACGCGTTCCGCCACTCATGTACATGATCATTCTCTATGAGATAAAAACGGGGAATAAGTATTGATCAGCCCTCTTTTCATTTTCTCGTTACGATATTTCATACGTGACCGTGCAAGCTTTGTGCACCTCGTGACAAGGCCATTACTATGGGGATAGATATAGGGCGGAGTTTTCAACCCCTAAATGGCTTCTGTGGTGCTATACGTCTATCTGCGATACAAAACAGCCGGTCCCCTACCATCAACGCGATATCGCTTCCATTGCACGAAAGGAAAAAGAAAAAAGAAATTTTCTATGAATATTCGATTTGTTCAAAACAATAATATATATTCATCGCCCCCGACAGTGGTGGACGGAAGATCGTTTCACAGCATCAGCAATGGCCTGGGCCAATACTTGGATGGGTGACCGCTCAGCGGCTTAAGTGTACGCCTTCGATTTTGTTGAAACTCATATATGTGAAAAAGCATTGAAAACTATCAGACTCGTATTTTTTTCATCTGTGGAAAAACTTTTTTAAGGGCGTAAACAACCCCTCATGGAAAGAGGTGTGTCGGTCCGAGAAGAAGATTCTTTCGCTGGGAAGGAAAAGTGTGTACTGAATCTGTCTATTATCTGATAGAAATCAAAAACTTTTATAATTTTCCGATACTCCAAAAAATTATTTCCTGTTTGAAAAAAAATCCGCTGTTTTTTTGTCTTTTCCGAGAAATTTCTGGAAATTTATTATTTTGGAACATAGATCACCAATGAATATTAAGTAATTATTAAATTCCAAGAAAATAAGAACAAATAATATTCCTCGTTAATTATCCTGACAAAGTAGTTTGGGGTCCCCGGGCATAATGACCTAATGTGGATAAGGTAAGTAGTATTCGTGTCGTCTAAGGCGTTGCCATGCACAGTCTATTATTTTGCACAGCCTGTTATTTTTTGTGCTTGACTTTCGCACAAATTCGCGATAAAAAGCATTAAAGGAAGGGCAGGGGTTTCAGCGTGAAAAAAAAGCACTTTTTTGCGAATTTTTTAAATCTACATGGATAGAGTAAACTTATTGAATCGTTTTGTACATTGTTAAGTGTCATTTCAAGAACATTCCGTGAAATTTGCACGCGAAAATATCCACAAACAAGCCGGTGACAAAGCTTTTCCAAGAACGCCTTTGGAAAAATACGATTTGCGGTGTTCACTGTATCTCAGCTAGAAATTATCTAAAATCAAGTACCATTAAAATTTAGTCAAAGTATCATCAAATCCTCCCCTCCAACGGTCTTTGATAATTTTTTTTTCATTTCTAAATTTTTGGTGGTGATGTAAAGTGAAAAGTGCTATTTTTCACGAAAAATTCCGCCATTTTCGGGGTGGAAAACCCCCTCAATGTAAAAAACAAATCTCAAACTAACCATTGGGGGGAGGTATTTTATAAGTAGAAAGTGTATACCAAGTTTGAAATAAATCGGTCATGTAGTTTTCAAATGGCAGTGAACACGGACTTTGAAAAAGTGGTTTCCAGAAAAACGCAGCACCGGCTCGTTTGTGGATATTTTCGCGTACAAATTTCACGGAATTTTCTTGAAATGACACTTAACAATGTACAAAAGGTTTCAATAAATTTACTCTATCCATATAGATGAAAAAAATTCGCAAAAAAGTGTTTTTTGCTCCGTGGTAGAATTTTTTTGGCAGACGTAAATGGTGAACTGAAAAATGATCGCGAGGTTTCCATAAGCGTAATGCGATTAGCCCACAAAATACGAGTTTCCGATTTCGTTTTCCAAAAAACGTTACTTTGGGTCGTACCCAAACTGCACAGGATGATCAGCAAAGGCCATATATATTTCCAGAAAAAAATTCAGCTCGGTGGTAGCATTTTGATCCGGCCCCACAGCAACCTTAAGTTCAACGTTTGAACGTCCCGAAACTGACAATTTTCAAAATGGTAGAATTTAAAGCTCCTGGTATTTTTTCCGGTTGTTCGCTCTTCTGTGAAAAAGGAGTTAAATCCGATAAACGGTTGATGGTACGTGTAATTCTGTTGAGCGAAGTGCAAGGCGATCGAGTAAATTTTATTACGGGTAATTTACCAATTAAGCGAACTTACTTGTAAGTGAAGTTCGATTGTGGTTAGGTGCCCCCGTTGTCCGCTAGTTATGTCTAGTTATATACATACATACATACATACATACATATATATATATATATATATATATATATATATAAAAGTTCGGAGCCGAAATAAAAACTTTATGGTAGCGGACTACCACCACCATGATGCCCATCTGCTATATTCTTCTCGTAAAGTACTGTCTTAACGATCCTAGGGTAACCCGAGGCGTGGGCAACAGGCCCTAGGGAGGATGCTATTTCTTCGGGAGAAGCGCTCCAACAAATTACGATCGAGCTTCACTCATTAGTGACTTCGTTTGTTCGATAAAATGCACTGCACGTCTCTTCCTCGATGTATGGCATGTAGATGCTCAAAGTATTACGATGGATCGTTAAAGATAAGTAACTTGCAAATGAAATTAATAAACAGATTTGAGATGGTATGGACGTTTGCACACTGAGAAAAAGTCCATGGTATTTACAACAAACACGCATGGTAAAAGGGGGGATAGTAAAATTCGTTATAGTTTATTGACACCGCAATCATAATATGGTTATAGCAACTATAAGCGAAAAGTATACCTAAACATGTGATTTGGGGGGGGCGTGTTTAAATATCTATTATCCTCGAAATGATTATTCACCATTGTAAAAGGCTTGACAATACAGATATGATCAATTCAGTACTACAACAATATCGGTGTACAAATACTAATGTTGTATATTGTACGTTACGTTTTGTCGAGTGAAACTTCCACTATGCTTCTCAAGTTGGTACAAGTCATAAGGTTAATATTAACATTTTTCGAGTATAATTTGTTAGAAGACCTTATGAAACGCTACTATTCGAAAAAATATATAGTAAAGTTTACCCGTACTTTGGTACAAGTGAACTTTACTATAATTTTGTTGAGTTAAGTTTTGTTGAATGAAACTTCTACTATTCTTTTCAAGTTTGTACAATTCATATGGTTAATATTAACGTTTTTCGTGTATAATTTGTTGGAAGACCTCATGAAGACCTTATGAAACGCCACTATTCGAAAAAAATTATAGTAAAGTTTGCTTGTACCGAAGACGTAAATCATTTGCAGTTCGAGCGACCGCAGCTTAATAGTTTTAAGAACTACGCATGTCTCACAAACTGTTACATAGTGTGTTTGCTGCATTGCCAAAATAGGCTATCAGTTCAACACTTCTTCTTGTAATTCGCCTTCTGTTCTTGTAGGACACACATTACTATGCATTTAGCAGGTCATATCATATGATATGGTATAAATCACTATTATATGGTACAAAACTATTGCGAAGCGCCAAAAATCCATTTAAACAGTGACTTATATTATAAAAAAAGATCTGTGCAAAATTTCACCTAAATCGCAGGTGACAGCTATTCGGAAGTACAGCCGGAATTACTTTTGTCTCTCGTGCCATGTCTGCGCTAAAGATGCCAAAAGTACTCGGTAGCGTCGTGGCAGCGTGCGTAGGATAGGCAGAAGGTAGGCAGTTAGGTTCTACGTTCGATTCCGATTAGGCGAAATATTTTCTTCGAAATAAATCATTACAGGAGGCCAGGGAATGGTGGATTATAATAAAAAAATCATCGAGGTAGAACTCTCAGTTGCCTATTTAATTTTATTTTGGATTTATGAAATATTCTATGCATTTAGTAGACGGGCATTGATGCCTTGTACCGACACTTGAATAACACACCGAATACGCATATAGCAGGTCGTATCTTATAATATGGTACAAATCACTATAAACATCGTCGCAAGCCACAGGCAATATTTTTAATCAATGTACATATATTTCAGTTTACTATAAGAATCTTGAGGAAGTATTTTTTTGATAGTATCAGGGAATATCCACATTATGAAAACCTACTATATTATATAGCATTGAAGAATAAACGTATGGTTGTACGATTGGTGGTTGCGGTGAACATACAGGGTGTCCAATAGGAAGTTGCTGAAACTAATCGACTGTCATTATAAAACACGTGCATAGAATCAGAAAAGCCAAATGGCTTTAAATATAGGAAACTCTGCAGTTTTAAATGCACATAAATAAAACCCAGTCAAATATTTTTTATGTCAATTTATTACATCTTATAAAAATAACGAAAAAGTACAGTGATTAACGATAGATATTTTCGAAGTACGAACCGTTAGATTGTGCACAAAAATCAATTCTCTTTTGTAAACTGTGAAAAACTGTGCCCAACATATCGTTCGTAATGCCGCGAAACACTTTCTGGATGGCCGCGATCAGTTCTTCTACTGTGCTGGGGTTTTTAGCGTAACAATGATCTTTAATGTAACCCCACACGAAAAAATCACAAGGGTTCAGGTCCGGTGAGTACGGAGGCCATTCTAGTCCGACTTGAGCAAATTTAGGGTACCCCAGACCGATTACTCGAGTCCCATATACGCGATGAATAGCTTCAAACACCTCATGAGTCCGGTGCGGCGCCGCTCCATCTTGCATAAAGTAAACAATTTTAACCAGTCCTCTCTTTTTTCCATAAGGGAAGAATTTCGTTTCCAAAAGCTGTTTGTAACTCTCTCCTGTTACCGTAGATTCCAAGAATTGCAAATAAATTCCTTTTACTGAAATCGCTGCCCATGCCGTTACTTCCTGTGGATGAAGGGACTTCGCTAGCGATATGTTGGAATTTTCCGTTCCCCAAAACCGGTAATTTTGCTTGTTTACGTACCCATTTATCCAAAAATGTGCTTCATCGGAATAAATAATCAATTTCTCATTAAGTTCTTCGGCTTCAAACATTCCCGTAATAGTGTTACAAAATTCGATGCGTTTCGTCATGGCATGTTCAGTTAACAATTGATGAGTGCTTATTTTATACGGATGAAACTTTAAAAAATATTTCAAAATGTTGTGTAATGATAATTTGGTCATTTTTTATGCTTGAGCAGCTTTCCGAATCGAATCATTTGGATTTTGTTTGAAATAATTCTCAACTTCGTTGATCTTCTTTGGTGTAGTCACCGTAACAGATGGACCTGGCAACTCGTGTCTACGGTCCTGGAGTGTACCATACTTCACGAAGTTATCGATTATCCTACAAAAATTGACGTAAAATTACTTCAATGCGGTTTAATTGAATTGAAGCACAAGTTGCGTGATAGATGAATATGAATAAATATTCAATTCTTACCTTTTCAGAGTGTTTTCGCTGGCAACTCTATGAGTTCCAAACTTAGTACGAAACCCTCTATACGCATTACTATAAATTTTTCCCCTTGAGAAGAAGCACTCAATAAGATATACTTTTTCTTCCGTGGCGAGCTCACTCATTTTGACGCGCGCGTACTTGCTTCAACCACGGCTGCAATAAAACTGCGGGGCCTCAGGTACGCGCCTTAGGAAAAGGGACCCCTATTGAATTCATGGAGGGAAGAGACACTTATTCAGTTTTAGCAACTTCCTATTGGACACCCTGTATGTGCATCATTCATGCACATATGTTCAATACATTTAGTTTAGTGCATAGATGGACAATATGTTTCTCTCGTACTCCCGTATTTTTTCGGCACATTGAGCGTACGAAAGTCACTGAAACATCATTAAAAATCCTTATAAAAAATGTGTAACCAAAAGCTGAAAAAAAAAGATTTTAATGTATAACCAAAATCAAGAAACGAAACAATCAAGATGAATTTTTGTTGCATCTCAACAGTGCAAAGTTCAATATTATATTTCGGGATGCACTTCGCACTTGGGTTACCATTTTATTTTATTTTTTTAACGGCTAGGTAATCGTCGAATTCTTCGCAGTGGATCTAGCTGAGCTTCGCGGTGGGGATCATGCGCGAGCAAAAAGCTTTTACTTCTGCTTTGAAATTGTGACATAACTTGTGGGCAAAGTACTGCGTGTTCAACCTCGAGGGGAGGCGCACAATGCAATAGACATAACGCGAGCGTTCAACTCTATTTCATGTGTACTCTAGTTCTTCCGCAGTTTTATATAAATCTTGGAGTAAGCCGACGCTGATGCTGTGATACCGTGGCTGATACACGGAGCGGTGACCGCTTAGCCGTGCACCGGCTGGTGCAGCAACCAGCTGGTGGAAGGCCAATACTTCTGAGACCTTGGTGTAGATGCTTGAGTAAAAATGTATTTGCACCAGACAATCAAAGAAAATCGAGCTGTTGACACCGGTAGGGGTTTTCCACAGTTTTCCCTTATTTCTATTTTTCCCGTATCCCGTATCTGCCGTATACCATTTTTTCGGAAAATTCAATCTTATTGTGTTAAAGCGTACGATTTCGTTGATTTCCAACATTTCTTACTCTTTATTGGTTTATATTCTGCGTATAAGTGTTAAGGCCTTATATTACACTTGTAGCAGGCGAAGGGACGTGATTTTCTTGATTTTTTTTCGACGGACCAACAAATGTTTATTGAAAAACTGTGAACAACATCGATTAGTACATATTTTCATGTACTTGTACAATTTTTTTTATCCAAAAACATTTCAAAATGGCGGAACTCCAGCTGTCTCCCAGGAGCACCTTCTTTTGAGCATCAGTTGCGGTGGACGCGATAACTCGAGAACGGTTCATCTGAAATCAGAATTTGCATTGGCTTGGGGTTGGACGAAGGATTGGTGAAAATTTGGACTAAACAAAAATGACGACAATTTTAACAAAAAAATCATTTTTTTAAGGGCTGATTTTTAGGTTTTTTTTTGTTACAAAAAAAAATTCGACAAAATTCATAATCCTTCATCCAGGCCCTAGCTATTACCATAATAAATGAGTGGTGTAAATTTGGTATGGATCGGATTAATAGTTTTTTAGTAATCATGTCCAATGCGAAGGTGTTTAAAAAAAACGACGATTCGGAGATGATCGCGTTTAATATTCAAGTATGTTTCTTTTACATTTATAGTTAATTTATTCATACTAACATAGAGTCGTCGATTCCGGGGTCATACAGTAATCCTTCTGCATCGTCTGCAGCCTCTAAAACATTGATTTGATACTGCCTACAAGCCATTATTTCTTCTCTTGTGGCTGCTTGCGCTTGGTGCTCGGCAAGCGTAACACGTTAAAATACCTATAATTGCGTTGAAATACCTATAAATGCGAATCTAATGCTCCGATCTTTATAAAATTTGGTGAGCATATTCTTGACATATTGTACTTAAAGAATATGCAATCGATTTTTTTTTTCTTCATTTTTCCGACCATTACAAGTCTATATAAGGCCTTGAGGTAGTACGAGCGCGCAATCTTGTTTTCTATAGATTTTGTTCAAATTTTAACCAGACATTGTTCATATCATTATGCATGTTTGAGTGAAATTTCCGAACAGTCGACTATTTAGATTGGGAGATATCGGGTTTCAAAATTGCAACTTTTAACACTGCAGGGTCTGCACTGAAATTTAGACAGAATAATTTTCCTAAAAAAAATGTGTCCCCTATAATAAGAAGACATGTGCCTACACCACAAAATAGTATTGTTCAATATTTCGAGAAAAAAAATAATTATCGTGTTCCTAAAGTTAAAAATGTTGTCTTAAAAATATATTTGCATTATAAATATTAATATTTTATATCGTTTACGTTATCTTCATTAAGGCGTTACCCCCACTTGTAGCGCAAAAAAAGGCCTTTTTCATGAATTTTTTTAAAAGAAAACTACAAAACTTTTTTAATCGATCAATATACCATCTTAAAGAACACATCTTGAAGAACTTTCAGTAGATTTTTTATTGAAAAATATTACATTGTTCAGTGGCAAATGGCCGTCAATGAAATAATGTTTTTATATACACGGTTTGCGGTGACCAACATTGCGGCGAAGTGGATCATCTGAAAAAAAATGCGGATCGATTTAGTCAAATATAAGTATAAACTAGTCTTTAATCGAAGGATTTTAAAAAATATTCATTTTTCACAAAATGGCGGACAGTCAAAGTTAATGGTTCGATTTCAACGAAAAAAAACGGCCGTTTTTTGGCTATAAAACGGCCTTTTTTTTAGAAAAAAAATCGAACGTTTACAGACTACATTTTTATGTATTAAATAAGCCTGTAAAATTTCAAGAAGATCGGTTCATTAGTGTTCGAGTAATCTTGGTCACCGACTTCAGAAATGCCATTTTGAGAAAAACGCGTTTATAGTTTCAATTTCCGGTCGTTTACACAACGGATTCTTCTCTTTCAACGCTCATATCTCAGTCAATTTTGTTCGGATCGACTTGAAATTTTCAGGACATATTCTCAGATACTCATACTTCAAAAAAATGCAATAAAAAAATCGATTTTTTCAAAATCGCAAGTGAGGGTAACCCCTTAACAAATAAAAGTGTCGGTTCATTCATAAATAATTAAAAACTTTGTTCGATCAAAAAATTACTTCCAAATAAAAATTTGTGTTGCAGTATTATTTTAAATATGCCGCGCAAACTCACGTCATTGGATACGTGGAACGATGCGGTGTTGCCATATGTCTTCTTATTATAGGGGACAAATATTTTTTACGGAAAATTATTCTGTATAAATTTCAATGCAGAGCCTGCAGTGTTAAAAGTTGCAACTTTAAAACCCATTATCTCCCAATCTAAATAGTCGACTGTTCTGAAATTTCACTCAAACATGCATAATGATATGAACAATGTCTGGTTAAAATTTGAAAAAAATCTATAGAAATCTAGATTGCGCGCTCGTACTACCTTAAGGGAGGGCACTACTGTGACGGGCCGAAAAACGGTCGTTTTTTCCGATTTTTTTGTGTACTAGATCATTTATTCTGGAACATGCCTACTGGAATAGCCCTTCTGCATGTAGAGGCCACCACAATGGACCGGTCCCCATAAATCCATAAGCCTCTTTGAAAAGAATCTTCTACTCCTCGCTCGAATTTCATCCGGATCACCCGACCCATCCATTGCAACCTGAAATTGCATAAAAATATCTTTTCGAAACGTTTTAAGGGACTATCACCGTGGAACGGATAGAAAAATAGCTGATTTTCGCGATTTTTTTCGATGGTTAAAATGCGCTAATTAGTCTGATTTCTTTATGTCAAATCAAAGCACTCATGAAGAACAGAAAATACATGTTTAAACGTTTATTTTTATTTATTTTTTTACAATTTTGTTAACGGTTGAAAATGTCTTCGAAAAAAAGAAGCTCTCATGGTGTACATGCTTGTAGCAGTAAATATTATCTGTAACAAAATTCGTAAAAAGATTATTAAACAATATGAAAGTCGCTATCTTGCTATGGAGGTTTAAAAAAAATCCAAATTGGAAAAACGGCGGTGGTTTGAAAAAAAGTATCGAATTTAACCTATTTTTCCGATAGTTTTTCGTTTAAAAAAATTAAGATTTCAAAAAAGCTTCCATAGGAGGACGTGAAGAATGTTGTGTCAAAATTTGAGACGGATAGCTTGAAAACTCTTCCTCTGAGTGTGTACACCGTTTTGAAAAACGACATTCCGAGAAAAACGCGTCCGTCCGCGCCAGGTCTCACGCAGCTGGTCGAATCCCTTTTTCTAAGAAAAGCTGTAGCAACCGGAATAATTCGAATTTCGCTTAAAAAATTAAATATCACGGTTATAACCGTCCAGTCTATCGGATAATGCAAAAAATCGATTTTATGAAAATTTCACACTGTGATGACCCCTTAAGGGAGGACACCACTGTGACAGGCCGAAAAAAACAAGTTTGTTTTCGGATTTTTTTAGTCTACTAGATTATTTATTTAGAATTCCGAAAAGGGATATTTTATTGAGCATAGATTGAGTTTATTTTGCGTAAGTGTTTATTGAAGAAAATAAAAAATTAACAGCTTTATTGAGGTGTAATGGAGCCTCTGTATAAAAAATGTGGTCCAATGGCCGGATAGCCAACTTGACAATAGTTGGTCTGCGAAATAAAAATAAAAAAGCTTTATAATCTATATAAATGTAGTTTTCGTTGTACCCGAAGTATCCCGAAGAAGACAAATTTCACAAAATGACGAGTGTTAAAAAAGTGTAATTTTGGCGATATTTTTACTTTTATTCGCGGGTTTAAAAAATTTCAAATTTCCAAAACAAAAAACGCCTACGTACAACGACAACGACTGTAGTTACGGAATTTTTTTTTTTTTTTTTCAAATTGAGAATCGGGCAATCATAGCTGGAGTTATGATTCCAGCCAGGTCGAGAAAAGTCCTTTCGAGAAAATATTTGAACGCGAACATTTTTCACATATTCTTGAATATGTGTTACCTACTTTGAGACAATGCCAAAAAATCGATTGTTTACCCCTCACAGTGGTGTCCCACCTGAAGCGGCTGTGGACGCAACGGAAGTTAGGTTAGATATGCGAAGTGCCAGAGGGAGTGATAGAAAAGGGTTCAATTTGGAAGGGTAATACGATAAAACCCGCAAGGCTATACGTTGAAACTAAGGAAATAAAAAAAACCTCTATGAGTCGAAGCTCGCATACAGGCTGAAGACACTTCTTAAGTCGATGAACTTTTCCTCGTTATGACTGTCCGTTTTTGCTCGCGATACATCAAAGTGATCAACGTAAACACTGTCCCCAAACTACTTGAGCTCGTTGAAGATGAACACTTCAGTTATCGATTTACGGAAAAGGACTTTAACCTGATATTTCTATCTACAAATTCTATTTTTTTTCTTGTTATTGCAGATGCAGACTTTCAGTCGGAAATATGTGGAAATAAGATATGCGGTATAAGTTGCTAGGATTTGGGTTCGAGTTATCAATTGGAACATGTGTGACGAATATTCATCACATTTATTTATAATAATTTACGATATCCTGCTATTTCTTTATTCTCTGTGTAGAAATGGCCACTCTTTTAATTGTGGACTGGAAAAGAATGCTAAATTGGTAAATTCGAAAGGGGAAATAGATGAGACTTTTTTTCGCTTTTAAATGGAACGAATCTCGGTGCAATCGAGGCAAAATTGGACACATTGCTGTGAGCGTGGGAGATTGCTTCGACGATTCACAAACGCTACTGTGATATCTGCGTATACGAATATACGTGTACATGTGTGCATATTTATATATGTCGTGGATATAAGAAATCAGACGTATCAATATCTGCAAATAGGTCGATCGAAAAAGCAATATCTAAATAAAATTACACTGAGACAAAAGTCTATACTATTTACAACAAACACTCATGGTAAAAGGGGGGATAGTAAAATTCTGGATAGTACTAGCGCGCAATCTTGTTTTCTATAGATTTTGTTCTAATTTTAGCCGGACATTGTTCATATCATTATGCATGTTTGAGTGAAATTTCAGAACAGTCGACTATTTAGATTGGAAGGTAATGGGTTTTAAAATGGCAACTTTTAACACTGCAGGGTCTGCACTGAAATTTAGGCAGAATAATTTTCTGTGAAAAAATATTTGTCCCCTATAATAAGAAGACATGTGCCAACACCACATAACAGTATTGTTCAATATTTCGAGAAAAAAAATAATTATCGTGTTCCTAAAGTTAAAAATGTTGTCTTAAAAAAATATTTGCATTATAAATATTAATATTTTATATCGTTTATGTTATCTTCATTAACAAATAAAAGCGTTGGTTCATTCATAACTAATTAACAACTTTGTTCGATTAAAAATTACTTCCAAATAAAAATTTGTGTTGCAGTATTATCTTAAATATGCCGCGCAAACTCACGTCATTGGATGCGTGGAACGATGCGGTGTTGTTATATGTCTTCTTATTATAGGGGACAAATATTTTTACGGAAAATTATTCTGTCTAAATTTCAACGCAGACCCTGCAGTGTTAAAAGTTGTAATTTTAAAACCCATTATCTCCCAATTTAAATAGTCGACTGTTCTGAAATTTCACTCAAACATGCATAATGATATGAACAATGTCTGGTTAAAATTTGAACAAAATCTATAGAAATTAAGATTGCGCGCTCGTACTACCTTAATGCCTTAGGCCACAGTAACGGGTATGAAATCATGTGTGAATTCAACCATTTTTTTTCGTACGTAAAAACGTACTTTTTACTTTCGTAAAAAGTTATTCACTAATAAAATTAATTACACATCTATTCAGTATGAATATCAAGCTGTTAGAAAAAAAATACATATATTTCTTCGATGTAGAAAATGGCCGACTACTAATATTTTCTTTTGTTATCTTTTTTTAGGCGCTGCACGGCGTGACATTTAGGATCCACAATTTTAACCTAGAACGAAAAACAAAAATTCCTGTCAATCTAAATTAGAATACCTAGAGAGGTATGTACGGAATTTTAAAAATATTGTCTTATTCAGAAGTTGTAGTCATTTGAACTTAAGAAATGAATTTTCAGTGAAAAATTTTGTTATAACTGCTAATAACCTGCTTATAAAATGAAAAGTTTTCGATTAATCAGAAATTCCGTACGTACTGCTCTGCGAAATGCAATTAGGAACATAACTTTGGAAATTGAAGTAAATCGACTGAAAATTGTTGAAGTTATTTGTCACGCCAATTGGAAAAAAGCTGTTTCGAGATGTTTCGAGTACTCGGCCGTTTTGTCCATCGAAAACAAAAATATATTTTCTAACAGCTTGCTATTCATACAAAATAGATGTGTAATTCGTTTTATGAGTGAATCCCTTTTTCATACGAAAAAAAATTGTTAAATTCGCACATGATTTTATTCCCGTTACTGTGGCCTAAGGCCTTAAATATACTATTAAAGTACACCTAATGTTTGATAATTGTAGAATAATTATGTCTCAGTTTAAAAAATCCCTCAATATTGCTTATTTTTTCTTGTCCAAATGTATATCCCCTCTCAATAGTTTTAAGAACTACGCATGTTTCACAAACTGTTACATAGTATGTTCGTTGCATTACCAAAATAGGATATCAGTTCGCCACTTCTTCTTGCAGTTCACCTTCTATTCCTGCAGGACGCACATTACTATGCATTTAGCAGGTCGTATCATACAATATGGTACAAATCACTATTATGTAGCACAAAACTATTGCAAAGCGCCAAAAATACATTTAAAAAGTTATATTATAAAAAAGAGATATGTGCAAAATTTCACCTAAATCGCAAGTGACAGCTATTCGGAAATCCAGCCGGAATGACTTTTGCTTCTTGTGCCATATACGTGCTAAAGGTGCCAAAAGTACTCGGTGGAGTAGTGGCAGCGTGCGTAGGATATGCAGAACGTAGGTAGTTAGGTTCTTCGAAGTAATTCGCAAAGAGTGAATTTATGCGAGATACTTATATTAAGGCTTTCAGACGAAAAGGCTTTAGGTTAATTATATAACGAAACAATTAACTTTTAATTGTCTCTGACTATGAAATGTACAGTATCCATCATTTACCTCATAGAGTTCTTATTTTTCGACTAATTACAAAAAGTTTCACGAATATAGTTAAAAGCAACGAAATTTTCATCATCTGACTAATCACACGGGGATGGATGTTCCGCTGTAATAACTCGTGCAAAATACAGCTTTGACATTTTCCTCTCTACAAATTGTACGTTGAAGTTTTAGTGAATTTCTCCCATCGACGAAGTAGAAACACAATGGTTCCGGTTCTTCATCGTTAAATACGAGATTCAGTTGACGCGATTAATTAAACTTAACCGAGTTTAGTTACAGCTGGAGGAGAACGTTGCGCGGTTACAAACTTTTGTTTATTTCCACGTCTCATTGTCATGCCGCTCGGCTGCACTGTAACGGTGAAAAAAAAAATTCCTAGCTTTAATTAGTGCGCTTTAACTCTGTACAATCACGATTTCAACGTTTTGTACGATTAACGAGAGTACAGAGTCGTTGTTGATTTTGTGCTGTCGTAAATGCACTTGCATAATTTTGCACATTATTCATCACGTTACAGATGAAGATTAAAATTATCGTTATTTTGATCGAGTGGTTAGCGTGCTCATCAGATGAGTCAAGTACCCGAGATTCCAGATCCTATTAGGAATATTGATTCAAACGATCAAGCATAAAAAGGTACGAGGATTTTCCAACCACTCGACTCCGACGATGAGCATCCCTTCGAATACGCTCGAAGGATTATTAGATTTGCAATTAGATACCCTACAGCGTAAAAGTTTCGGAAAAAGTTGCCGAGTAATCAGTAACGGGCGATTTTTCTCGACTCTTGATTCGATATTTGGCTCTCTTTTTCCTTTATAAGGGGAGCCTCAAAGGAGTAATTGAACTTGAAAAATATTCTTTCTAGGGATCTTTCTAAAGGCTATTTTTAGTATGAGACTCAATTTGATTATTCTCTTAATTTAAGGGGTAACGCCACTGTAGAATTTTCAAAAAATTGTTTTTTTTTTCAAATTGGCGTACATGATGCTTTGGACCATCTAGAGTAAGGGAAAATATTTTTGGCACCTTTAAAAAAAAGACTGTTTTTTCTTACTCGGAACACAATTTTTCAAAATGGCACACAGCATTACTCTGACAATTTTCATTCTATTCACTCAAAATGTTGAGCACATTTTAAAAATAACATTCCCGAGAAAAATACGTACGTGAGGGGCCGAGTTGAAATTCCGGATTTAAATGTTCCGAAATTCGAGATGGGGCCGGATTGAAATTGCGAACTTTGGATGATCGGAACGCTCAACACTCCAAAAGAATACTACCCCGAAAGAATTTTACACTAAAGACCAAAACTCCGAAAATCTGAACTCCGTCAAAATAATTCCGCTATGGAAGTTTTGAAAGCTTCAAAATTTCCAATAAATCGACGAATTATTTCAAGATTTTTTTTTCATTAGGTAGTGATTTTACGTCAATTTTGAAATTTGTCCAGACAATGTTATACGTTCTATATTATTCATAGTCAACTGTGTAGACTTTCGCTGGCATGATCTCGACATGGGGGCCTGTTTAATATTCCGAACTTTGAATGCTCCGACGGTTTAAAATTCTTAATTTTAATGTTCCAAAATTACAAGTTTCATTATCTAACATTGCATAACATTGTCTAGACAAATTTAAAAATTGACGTAAAATCATTTCTTAATAAAAAAAATCTTGAAATAATTCGTCGATTTATTGAAAATTTTGGAACTTTTAAAACGTCCATAGCCGAATTATTTTGACGGTATTCAGATTTTCGAAGTTTTGGCTTTTCGTGTAAAATTCTTTCGGAGTTTTGATCTTTCGGGGTAGTATTCTTTCGGAGTTTTGCGCGTTCTGATCATTCAAAGTTCGGGATTTCAACCCGGCCCCGTACGAGATTTTCCATGAGTTAATTATAACATTATTTATTAACAAATGATTGTCCTTTTTTCTGTCAAAAATTGAGTTTTTACTTTAAATGCTTGCCAATGACGTAAAAATTAATATTTTAAAAATCCCCTACATATTTCCCGAGCTATACTCACGTAAATTGAAAGAATTAAAACAAAATTCCACATTCAAATTTGCGTCAGTCTTAAATTCAGCATGCCTCGTGAGAATGGCTCCAGCGTCACCATTTTGTATAATGTTTTAATATACATTTTTGTTTGTTCACTTGGAGATATGATTAAAAACATATTCGAATATTATTATCCTATTACTTCTCCTGCCACCTAAAAAAAAAATTGCGAAAAATCGTTACATTTTAGACGTTTACAGTGATGTAAGTCCTTAATCGTTTTCATCAATCGAATCAAGCTGCATCGAGATATGTTGGAATATACGAAAATTATTGAAAAACATGTTTCCGACTGAGTCTAATGCAGCATGCTTCAAATCTGTCAACGTGATTTTTAACGCACTCATTTTTCATAGCGCTTTCTGGTCGAATTGCTTTTCTCGGCTTCGTTCGAACATATCGAGGTTCGTTTCAGTTGATAAGACGGACGGCGAGTCGAGGAGTTGGGTGAGAAACATACTTGAATTCCCCGCGGAAATATCGTACGTGGTAGAGAACAAGAAGCGCGTATTCCAATTTCTCAAAGCTTGTCTACTTGCTGCTCTCGTTCTGGTTTTTTATAACCGTTCTCATATTTTTGCCACTTTGTTTTGCATTCGTTATTTCATACGGCATTTTTGCTCTCGATTTCATCCTCTTACGAATTTTTTATCTGCATCTCACTTGTCGGGGCCATTTATCACGGTTAAGGAACAAACCTTGTACCATTCGTGTTGGCTATCAATTTTCAAAATTGAATTTTTGTCCCTCACTCATTCGGTTGTCCACGTGCAAGTAAGACGGTCAAATTTTTATACGTGAATAAAAATAGGTTGACGTAAAATAGCAGCGTAGAAAACTGTGCATCAAGGTAAACAAATGTGTTGAAAATATTAGTGGAATTTTCCGTATTGGAAAGAGATCGTGCAAACCGTTTTATTCCAATCATGGTTAAATTACAAAAACAAATGAAGGACGGTACGAGATATTGAAAAATCAGTCCTGCATTGAATGTCCTGATGACTTTTATTGTGCCTCCAGAACTAAATGTCAGAATACTATTTCGTTCAACGGAATTGAAAACCGCAGGAAATAATATGTATAGATATAGCGAGTAATAGCTATCAAAAGAGGGTTGTCAATAATCAATCTTCGCAATGATAGGTAGAAACGAAAATTCGAAACATGTGCTTGCTGCACAAAACAATGCAAATTACCGTGTCGCTTAGGCATACGACAATGACAATGCTCATTTCACGATTTGGAGTCAAAGTAGAACAATATTCATTTTTACTTCTTTATTCATTGGTGAACCCTTCCCAATTGGAGGGAACAAATGTTCGCGGTCGGCATCCGAGTGAAGTGGTAGACTGGAAAAATGATAGCAAATTGTATTGCGAGGTGGTTACGGGGGCGATGAAAAGAAGTGGAACGACGGGGATCGCGAAGATAGAGGGAAATTGAGGTAAATCGTTGAATGATGTAGTCAAGGTAAAATTGTGTCGGCCTGTGAAAATATCGCGAAAATTTTCATCGTTTGTACGTATAGTGTCAGGCACGAATGAGCACTGAATAATTTCTTGTAATAAGCAAACGCGTTCAGTTAGACTTCGTATATTCTAGAGGGGAATAATGTAAGAAATAAGTTCCGTGTATATATATATATATATATATATATATTAAGAAATAAATTCCGTATATATATATATATATATATTCTATACGCAATTTATTTACATTCTCATTTAAATATATATACTCCAAAAAATGAAAGGAACAGAACGTTACTAAATTTTGTTGTGTTTTTAAAGCGCTGTATCTATGTGAAAAATGGTCGTATCGAGATGAAAAAGAAGCATTTTGAAGCTTCAAGTTTCTAGTTTGAAGATATTTTGGCAAAACATTTTTATGAGCTACGTTTATCGCGCAACCATAAGAAATAGCGAAAGATATTATTTTTCCAATTTTTGTTTTCTTTTCTTTTCCCATGAGTCCACGTGCTCGGGATTTTTTTAAGTTAAATCAATGTATAGGTCAGTTAGCTTGTTTATTCAGCTTCAATTTGTTTTGTATTTAGGTCTCTCTACGTCGATTTTTGATGAGATGTCCGACTTTGAATGAAAAAAGATACTTTTGTCTTTGATCATCGATATCTCAGCAACCAATGATCGCACAGGGAATTAAAGGGCAGCTTTGAAAACTTGAATGAATTTCCTACAAGATCCTTTAATTGATTTTTGAGAACACATTTATTTTCACCCTTAACATTAATTTGAAACAAGTACAAAAAAATGACGTTTGATGGTTTTTCAGTAAATCTACCACTACTTTACAAACATTGATGGAAATACTAACGTTGCCGGTTTTTTCAGCTTTATGTACCCCCAATAACCCTAATAAATTTTAAAATTTATCTATGCATCGAACCGTTTTTCCGGACCGATTGATCAAAGTTTTATAAATTCTTTGAAGGAACAAGTGTATTGTTCCTAAACATCGTGTAATCATCAGCAAAATGCGAAGACCAATTTTCTTCGACTAGTTGCTTGTTAAACTTAAGAACAAAAAAGATCGACAAATAAAAATTTCCCGCGCCCGTGGACCCTTAAAAAAACGAAAGAATTTGGAAACATTTTTTTCCCCGCTATTTCTTATGATTGCGGGATAACCTAGAAACTAGAAGCTTCAAAATGCTTTTGAAGCCCTCCAAGAGGGTTCCAAACAATAAAAAAAATCTACGCGAAGCCCCAACTATGTCCGTTAAGAGGAAAGCGTGCCTGTAACCATGAAATTAAATTTAAATATCAATTTTGCTTCATGATTGGAGAAATTTCGATTTTTTAAATCTAGTTTATTTATCAATTTTTTTTATTTTCTGAAGCATTTGTATATTGGTATTCCATATACAGATCAAACAATAAGGTATTCCATACTAGATTTGATGAGCGTTCAGTTTTACCATCCTATTATTTTGGAACAATAGTTCGATTTAGTTGCTGTCGAACGCTTTTTATTCACATCAAAATCAAACTTTAAATTTGCATTTTGTCAGACAAATCTATTAAGTACGAGGGATATAAATTCGCGACAAACCATTCACATCAAACTTCCGGATTGGCCAGAATTGTTTTTTTTTACTTTTGTTAGAAATATTCCTTGCGTGCTGAGATACAAACATATTAATATTTCACTGAGACCAGACTTCCAGTGCTGTGGATAAAAAATGTATTTGAAAATTACTTTCGCAAAAATACGTAGGGACATTTTAAACTTGGCGAGCTTGTCCGTTTTATTGAAAACAAAGAAATTATTTATTCGCACAAGTCATCCAATTGGTCGGAAAAACCATAATATTAAAAAAATGTACACATAAGATATCAATACTAGTTCGTTCAGTACGAATTTATTTATTTAAAACACAGAAATATCGTGTTGAAAAATTGACAAACAAAACTAGATTTAAAAAATCGAAATTTTTCCAATCATGAAGAAAAATTGATATTTAAATTTAAGTTCATGCTTACAGGCACGCCTTCCCCTTAACTGACATGGCTGGGGCTTCGCGTAGATTGTTTAAAAATGATTTCGAACCGTTTTGTAAGGCGGCGCGATAAATTTTTTTTACCCATATCAAGGGCCACCCTAATCTATATATGTATGTGTAATATATATATATATATATATTCTTTGACATTAAAAACACTGTCTTTCATTTTTATTTCTTTTCACTTGTATGCTGTCCTTATTTTTCAAACAAATAATATTTCCAATGATGATGAACTATTTTTCGTGTTCTGCGCAAATATATAACAATGAACTATTTGCGATATAACAAGTACCTTTTCATTTTCTCGTAATTCACTAACTGTGTAAACAAAATTATGTAAATGAAAAATATTTAATATTCCTAACGTTCCATGGATTCGTGCATAAATTTGTTAGATCAATTGAAACGATGCTGCGTATCTTTTTTCTTGCCCAGACACCACTTGCGTATGAAGAGAAGTAATTATTCATCATGTTATCGCTGGGAGCGTTTACTCTGTGCAACCGATTCCCGGATGTAGGGAATGGGAGTACTCTGCTACCTCGCGTTGTCGAAGCCTCTGTAATTAAGCGAGGTTCGATTACGATCGTGCTTACTACCAGCGCCATGTACTTCGCGACACCAAGTATATGTCTGCGATGAACATATTCGCTTGTACTCAAATACTTGCAACCAGGAATCACTATGGCTTAATCAACCTTTTATTGTCGGCAAACTTTTGTAATTGTGTTTTTTTTTTAATACTTACATCTAGTCTAATTTTCTTTGTGGAGGGAAAGAAAAGAATTCATTAGCAGCGAATATCTTTATCGAAGCTAATTGTAATAGTGAATCATAGTAATTAATCAATTAATTTCCTCATTGAATTTGAATTAATTAATTATTCAAGCCAATTAATTCCCTCGTGAAATGAAATACTTCAGGCCCTTTCCCTTGTACTGCGGGGGTGCCTAGAGTGTTTGAGGTAAGAGAGCTGATGAAGAAATGGTGGCGAAATAAAGAGTCGCCGTTATCAGTAGGTTGCTCGATAATCGATGAGTGGATAGAGCAGTTGATGATGCGGAAAATAATCTATTGGCCTTTACTCCAAGAGTGAATGGAAAAACATACCTCGTCGTAGTGAATCTCGACAGTGACGCCGAGAGAAAAAAATACAGCACAACAAGAGAAAGGATGGCAAGTCCAATCTCCCCGAATTATATGAGTGCATTTTTTGGCGACAGCGAAATGGGATTGATGTCAGTGTGAAAGGGTGAAGATCAGCTTCAAGAAGAACCGGTACGTCGAAAAATTCCACACATGCTGGGGTGATCGAATTGCCGATGAAACTTTTCGCCATAAAAAGTTGTGGGCTTGCAGGGCTGCTCAATTTTCAGAGAGTTTGCGTGGTCGGAAATTTTGGATCTTGGGTACCACGAGTACTTGGTCGGAAAACTTTTTTATCATTGAAAATACTTTTGAAACTGTATATGATTCCACGTGAATCCGGTGGACTTTGTCCCTGACCTCCGCCAATTCGATTTATTTTTTTAAATCTGATTCCATTGACTCTAAAAGACACCCTGAATTTATTTTACATTTTTTCGAAACAACCCTTAGTCAAAAAAAAAATTCTCCGAAAAAAGCCCCGATTTAAAAATACGAAAAAATTCCCAAAAATGCGTGATGATATTTAAAAAATGTCAAGCTATCACCCGCAGTGGGAGTAGGATTTTTTCTGTACTTTCTGAGCAAGTAACTTTTTAAAAAATCCGAAAAATTCAAGAACTGCTTACTTAGGGCGGATATTTAAATATTTTGATAACCACAATGAATTTTTCGGATTTATTTCAACGTTAACTGCTCAGAAAGCACAGAAAAAATCATACTTCCACTGCGGGTGAGAGCTTGAAATTTTTTACATATTATCACGCATTTTTGCGATTTTTTTCAGATTTTTACATCGGGTCGTTTTTTTTCGGAGAGATTTTTCTTACCAAGGGTTGTTTCCAAAAATGTAAAAAAATGCAGGGTGTCTTTTAGAGTCAATGGAATTAGATAAAAAAAATAAATCGAATTGGCGGCGGTCAGGGAAAAAATTCACCGGATTCACGTGGAATACCTCATGTGTTTGTTGAGGTAAGCTGGGTATAGAGGTCTGAGTTAGTAGGATGTCATACCAAACTAACGCTACCCCCACTCTACTGCCACAGTGTTGTAGTAGAGTGGAAGGAGCTGCGCGATGGTAGCCGGGGATTGGTTGAAAAATGCCCTCTCCTCACCAAATTATAATCTTGTTATTAATTCAAAAATTACATTATCTCAATCTATCAATATTTTTCGAAAATTAATCAAAACCAACTCATATTATTTACACTCACCTATTTTTTTTATACCCGTAATGTCTGATTACATTTTCGATACCATGAGATTGAGTTGATGAGTTGCACTGTGTGTAATATCTGTAGATTTGTTCTCTTTGGTATATCTATGGGGATAGAAAGAAGAGTGAGCTTAAAAAATGGTGGTCCTTCAAGGATTCTCAGACCCAAGAGGCACATAAATAAATTTGATTAATTTTGAAGATTTGCAGATTTTTTAAAGAATACCCCTGAGAATGTATAGGCAGAACGCATGAATATTTTCCTCGATTTACAAACACGCTCGAGCTCAAAGCTTCCGAAGTAGGGAAATATTTGTTTTATGGAAGCGGCTTCATATCAGTGTGCAATGTTTTCATACGTATATTGTATACAGGGGTGTGTAGAATGGCGCGGTTGAACGAGCGATTTCGACACTGAAATTCGTCGAGGCACGTCACACGATTTCCCTCCTATTCAAAGTCACTGCGACTGCTTCGACATACAAAATTCTCCCCTTTGCGATACGAGTATAAAAAGAACACGATGGAACGACGGGTCAGGACGAAACGTCGTGTTCCCTCTCGTTATTTGTTTTCAACAAGCAGATACGTCAAGAAAATGTTATCTGATGTAAATAATTATTTATGTTGGAATGTTGGTTCAGTCGCGAAAATCGAACCGCATTATTGTATAAATTGTGATTTTTTATGTACACATGAAAATTGTCAACGTCGGTTTGTACGAAGATCGAAGAAATTTTATTTTTGTGTCATCAGAAGTTGTCTTTATCACTTCGTACTCTTTGATGACCACTTACAAGGAACATTACTTTAGGGCCCGCCTTTGATTTTGTTAAAACTCATTTTTCTGATAAAGCATTGACAACTATTAAACACGTAATTTTTTTATCGGTGGAAAAAACGATTTTAAGGGGGAAATCCACCCCCCAAAGAAAGGTCTACCCAGGGGTGACTTTGGAGTTTCACTCACAAGCAGTCCATCGATCTGAATGAAACAAAAACCAAAATGCTTCCAATGTAAAGCGATGCAAAATGCACTGTAGAAGTATTGAAAAAAATTAATTACGGGGTGACTGGCGTTTCTTTGAGGGGTGGTTCCCCCCTTAAAATCGTTCTGGCACCGATAAAATAAAAATACGTGCCTAATAGTTTTCAATGTTTTATCACATATGTAAGTTTCGATCACATCGAAGGCGGACACTTAAGGGAAGGTTCTGCATTGTTGGACCAAAAAATGTTCAATTTTTCACGATTTTTTTATGCGATGCGTATTAAACATAGAATGTTGATATTTAGTATGTCGACTAAGCGGTCTTTATTGAACATCAAAATATTTTTTAAAGTTTAACAAAACATGGTGGTGGGAGTGGGAGGAGCCACGATGTCGGTGCGCGGATGATGACATTCTTCGCTTGCGAAACTCCTAAGTCCCGGACAGGTGATCTGAAGCAAAGAAATTAATCATATTTTTACTTGTACAATATTGTGTATAAGTCGGCCTAGAATTAAGAAGAAAAATCGAAAAATAAGAAAATAGTGAGCAATCGGAAGGAATTTTTCTTTCCCAACAAATTTCGCAGTTTTTTTATCACTATTTTTTTTCAATTTTTCTTCATGATTCCAGGTCAACTTATACACAATATTGTGCAAAGTAAAAATATGTATGGTTTTTTTGCTTCAGGTCACCTGTCCGGGCCTTAGGACTTCCGCCAGCGAAGAATGCCATCGCTCGCGCACCGACATACGTGGCCCCTCTCACTCCCACCACCATGTTTAGTCAAACTTTAAAAAATATTTTGATGCTCAATAAAGACCGCTTAGTCAACATACCAAATATCAACATTCTATATTTTATACTTTTCGCATAAAAAATTAGTGAAAAATCGAACATTTTTCGGCCCAGCAAGGCAGAACCTTCCCTTAACGGGTTATACGCAGTTAGAAATTTCTAAAAATCCATTTTTGTTATTGTATTTTCGGAATGTACAAATATGTGAGTATATTTCCTGAAAATTTGAAATCTATCCGGCGAATATTTTTGGAAATACACACATACTTATTGGTAAGGACGCTCGGAGCGCCACAAAGTTGACTGTTGAAACTTCAAGCGCGTTTTTCTCAAAACGGTGTTTTCAAAGTCAGTTAGCACGATTTCTCAAAAACAGCTCAACCGATCGGTCTGCAATTTTAACATAACCTTGTCAGATATATTCTTCAGGTATCGATCGAAGGAATAAGATTTCCGATAATTATTTCTATTTTTCCAACTATTTAACGAATAAAATTTGGTCGAAAATCGAAATTGTTTCTTTCCGGAACCACCATTTTATCAAAAATTAAAATTTCGACTATTCCTTCGATCAATACCTGGGTTTATCTATCCCCTAAAAGAATCTTTTTGGTTTTTTTCATTTTAGATAATCCAAACCGGAGATATTTTGCTCACCGCCGGACACTTTTTTTCGGGGACCTCCAAGAGACTTCCTACAGGAGCAATTTAATGAATATTTTTGAAAATAAAAAATGCCAATCTAAAGCTAAAAGATGCCACTACACTGCCTAACACTTTTCGTTTTGCCCAAATGAAATCCTTTTCCAGAAAAAAATCGTGAAAAAAACGACTTTATTTGGCCTTGCCGTACAACGCCTTAAGTGATGTTCCTTGTTAGAGTACAGAAGTCGAAGGATTCGTTCAAAAATCATGGGAATTGAAATAATTTCAAAGTTTGGAGAGTGATATGGGTCCACGAATTTCTTGACACCCAGTGGAAAATCTCATGACGAACGAATGTTTTGTCGGGCGGAATATGACAATTCGATCTCATATACAACACCAGCAAAAAAGTATAGGAGAATTTTCTTACACCGAAAGCACGTGTCGTGAAAGTTTGAGGCTGCCCATTTCGACGTACGCTTCATTCTCGCTGGCGTGTAAGCCGTTTCTCCACATATCATCGGGAATACACATAAAACTTGTCTCACCAGTGAAAAGTGAGTTGCCAGAATTTGCTCTTCTCTTGCTTGAGTTTATCTTCATTCTCTGCTCCTTATTTCACGTTCATTCGTTGGCATTCGCCTCGTGATTTTCTCGACTTTGAGAAAGGAAACCTTCCGCTGGGAATGAAATACGAGGGGTAAATCAACGGTCAATGAAGGAAAGGTTTATCGACCCTTGGGGGTGAATTTTTTCATTTCGTTTTCATCCCCTATTTGTATTCATCCTCACTGCGATGTTTTTTTCTGTCCTACACTCAATCTTGGCCTTTTACACGTCCTTGACTGGCTCGAACAACTTCTTCACTGACAACTAACTGTTCAACACATGTCGATGTTGAGTACTCCATATAGGTGAATAGAGGAAGGGAGAGAGGGAACTACAAAGGGAGAAAGCTAAAAGAGCGGGGGGTGAAAATGGACACAAGGTCCATTCGTGTCATCACTGAAAGTTGCCTTCGATTCTTGATGATGTTGTTGATAAATGATCCGCCAGAATTCAACATAGAAGCGCAGCGAGATCTAGGCTTGGGAAATACGAAATTGCAACGAGAAAAAAAAATGGTCGTTTTACGAAAGTAATACGAGTCATAGAAGTGAGAGGAGAAATCGTGAGGAATCGAATAAGGCTGAGAATTTCCGCTATAGTGAGGGGTTGCATCCAGAGGTTTAAACGTCGATCCATCCCTTGCGGGGCGTTTTTTCCGGGAAGCTGAATACGAGCGATTCCATCACTCGGCAAGAATAGACGACAGAACATCGAAATCGCACTATCGATATAGATCGTATCATCGACGCAGGAACGGATCGTGCCTCCAACGAGAGTTCTCATTTGGCATTGCGCAAGGGAGACAGCAAGGTACACAGAGAGGGAACAGCTCTTACTCAAATAACTGTGGACAGAGCTAGAGAAGCGTGGGACGTAACAGAACTGGCTCGTATGGCGATGAAAATTAAGGGTGAGATCGGTCACGCCCTACAAACCGAAATTACGTTGATCCCTAGCCGAGGCTATTGTCAAATCCCGGCTGGGATATTCCACACGAAAAACTGTAGAGCGAGGGAAAAACTGGGGAAGGAGGATTTAAGGGAAAAACTGTCTGTCTCGAGGGAGCGAAATGATATTGACGATGCTACACTCGTTTTACTTGGCGACGAGACAAACAGAGACAAGATCTCCCTCTACACACACAGTACTGCCAAATCTCGTTTGTATCCCGCGAGCTAAAAGTCGGGCTCGATGAACAAAAAGTCGATAGAGTTTTATCGGAATAATATACGGCAAACGACAGTCGGTAGAATGACATCCCGAGGCGAAAAATAATCTTTCAGGCTATCGATGAAGTAAGATTATCGACGAAAATTAGGTTATCGTTAGCTATTTTTTAGTGGAAAATGTTACGCTGTAGTCGAACATTACCGATGTATTATAGTCATAAATAAATAATAATTAACAAATAAACATGGCTTGGTTCTGATCGTTGACATCAGTCATCATCAGTAGTCATCAGGGTTTATAAAGTCTTTCATTTCAGTTGTAATGTAGAGCCGAAGTAAAAAATTTACAACCCTCTGATAGCATTTTCGTAGTCAGTTATATTGGAGCTTCGTGCTTTTAAAAACGGTTCTCCTTGCTGCATTAAATATCAAGCGTTCTCTCGTGATACTTCACGAGTATAAAATATTTCAGCTAGCTAGCTTCGAAATTGCGGGTGCAGCACGGGGTGGTAAACGGGGTAATGTGCCGTGCAGAAGAATTGTGTGTACTCGTAGGACAACGGGTAAAGTGTCATTCATATCCAAATGTTTATTTCATCCGTGAAGAATACCTTCCACGAATATTTGAATAGCGGAATATACTCCGCGATGCTTTTAAATACAGCTTCACTCGCTTCTGCCCCTTTCGCGAATGTCGCCCTTAAAGAAGAAAACAGAGCCGGAATATCTGGAAACTTACCTCACGGTGAATTCAAGCAATGAGTTTCTAAATATGAAAAAACGATGATCATTTGACATCGCGAAAGTTCGAGTAAAAAAAAATATGCAGTAGCGAATATCGCTCGATTTGGATTATCAGTGCATTGATGCATTAAAATATGATTTTGGAGAGCAGAAAATGAAAATAATTCACAGATTATCACCGACATTGCGTCGGTATATTGTCAACATAATTTTTTTACTGCAAGAAATACATGAAATTTATTATTATTATCATTGCTATTAAAATGGACGGAGGTTGAAATGAAAATAGAGCGGGCTTCGGTACACGCCTCACAATCAGTGTACAGTGCTTACGCGAAGCTTTTCGGAAACACCGCAGTTGCCCCACTTCCATGTTGCACAGAAAGCTGCATGAGAGACTTGCATCATGCGTGTCGAGCCAAACTCGCTGACAATCACCATTAGAAAATCAACGGTCCGTCGTCAACAATGAATTTATTGGTACACCATCCAAGGAAATGATAAACAATAACATTATTGATGAAAATTTGTTATAGATAAATTACTAACGAGTGTACAATTTCAATTTGTATATGTAAATGGCATTGATGAAGTTTCGATTTGACATTTTGCTACAAAGGAAGGGGTAAGGTTCCAAAACCCCTCCCCCCTTCGATCGAGCTGGAGTTTTGCACATTTCGCATTTACGACAACCCCTAAACGGATTTTTGGCGACGTGCCATTGTTTTTGGGTTTGGGTTTGTTTGTGTTTGTTCGTGTTTGGTTAGGTTTGTTTGTTTGGATGTTTTGAGTATTTTTGTTTGGACAAAACTTATGAAATAAAAAAAAAATTAAAAATTCAATATCTCGAAAACTGTTGCGAGTGGCCAAAAATCCCTTTAGGGGTTGTCTTAAAATATTTAATGAAAGGTTTGTCCAAAATTTATGCTCGATCGGCGGGAGGGGGTTCGGAAACTTACCTTTTGAAAAAAACATACAAATTCCATACCTCACAAACTATTGCGCGTCGCCAAATATCCCTTTAGGGGTTGTCTTAAAATATTAAAACGAAGGTATATGCAAAATTTCAGCAGGATCGAAGGGGGAAGGTTTTCGGAACCTTATCCAAAGGAAGTCGTCAGCTTGCCCGACGAATATTGGGCACATAGCAGAAAGTATAATAATCATAAGAGCAATACTGATATTTATAATAAGACGAAAGAAAAAGGTTATCCAAAAGTGCGGTGCTGTATGTACTCTTTTATTTCAGACTTTCGTGTAAGGACGAAAAAAAACAAATGAAAAGGACTACGAGGATATAGGCGAAAGGAAGAGGCATGAAATTGAACGGAGTGCGGCAGTGAGCAGAAAGTAGCGCACGACATCCAGGCAAGGGGCCAAGGCTACCTGTGTGTCCCTACCCTTTCACAATCGAGCTGCCACTCGCGATAGTCCCTTTTCCCATTCGTACTGCATAGAAGGACAGCTGCCAATTCGCTCTTCGACAAAATCGAATTCAATTGAGACTCGTGTGGATCGAACGAAAAATTGCGCATTATATATTATTACGAATTTCTTGGGCTAATTCTTTTCGTGCCAACTGTTCCTTCAAGCGAGAGAACGAGCGCGTGTATTCTCATTAGCATGAGGACGGCTTGTTAAGGGGGAAGATACCTTTAGGCAAGGAAATATAGCTGATTTTCATAATTTTTTTTTCAATGGCAGACTTCTTCACCGTTTTTAAAACTTAGGGTATGTTTTATTACTACTTTTGGCTGTTACATGGTATTTTTTTTATCACTCTTTGAAAATGGCGGAGGTTGCGGCGGATGTTGTCAGACGGCGTGACACGTAGCTATCCCGGAATTAATCTGAAAAAAAAAACAATGACGACTTTTCTCTCGTTAACACTCATACGTAGAATATGAACCAAGAAAAAGTTAGAAATGTTGAAAATCGATGAAATGGTACGCTTTGACACAAAAAATATTGAATTTTCCGAGAAAAATGCCCATATTTGGGAATAAAAAAGACTTTTTTTTAAACATTTAGGGTCACGTTGCAGACAATAGGGTTAGAAAAATGTATACCAAATTTCATCAGAATCGGACGATTAGTTTTTTAGCGATACGTCACGCCAGTTTTGAAAACAAATTAATAAAATTAATTAAAAAAATACCATGTACCAGTTGAAAGTAGTAATAAAACACCGTAAGTTTCAACATGGTGAAGAAATCTTTCTTTTGAAAAATAATAATTAAAATCGGCAAATTTTTTCGTCATCTAAAGATATCTCCCCCCTTAAAATAGAAATTCCAAATTTCGAACTGACATCGCACTTGTATGTTTATTATTTGATTTTTGACTCTTGAGTAGATTTTTTGCTCCAGTTTAAATAGAAGTTATAGTCTCGAGTTGGATCATCTCATGAACGTCCTGCATGATTAGGGTTTTCATTGCAAAGCGTCTTTACCCTTGACATCGAAAAAATATCGGCATGTTCATCACATAATTTACACATGCTGGAGAATTAGAGCAGTCCGAAAAAATGGATAAAGAGGTCGCAAAATTACATCAGTGGAGAAGCGACTAGTCAGCTGACTAACCGTACATCGGATTGTCTGACAATGCTTGGCCTTTTCTACTCCGACAGTCGACGTCTCTTTTGTAGGCGTATATTTCCCTCGGGACTTGCCGGGTATCCTGAAAGCCTTGGTTGATCAAACAAAAGGGTCTGCTAAGTTCAATAGCTATTTTTGGATGTACAAAAAAATGACTTCTGATAGCCGTGCGGAAAAAAGGAAATCTTGCGCTATCGTCAGATTTCGTCGACGCGTAAAAAATATTTTTTTCTACTCAATATATTTGACGATTTTGATTCAGTGCTACAATCATTGGAGATCAAATAAAAATACAATTTTGCATTTTGTTACGCCCTCGGCTTATCTTTACATAACATAATGCCGATATGTTTCGCGTCGTGTTGTCTGCGTCTTCACAATTTTTACTACTGTTTTCCATTTCCTGAATGCAGAATTGCATCCGCAGCTAATTTATGGAATTTTATTTATCTTCAGGCACCAACCCTTTCTTGTCGCCTGTCTTTTGACTCATATGTTTTCTCATCGGTGTACAGTTTGATAAATGACAATTTTTCGTTGCGCGACAAGAAAGAAATACGCAGAGTCGTATGTCCCCGTTGAAAATAAAACCAGAAGAGATCAATGGCCGTTGAATTGATGCTATTCTTACGTCTGGATATTCAACTATTCCAACGTGTATAGATGGACCATTTGATGAATAATTTCTCTGAATAATTTCTCAATTAGACGGATAATATTTTGCTCAAAATATTTAATTTTATTTGCTTGACATTGGTTTTATATTTTTTAATGGTGATTGTTACGCTGTTAGAACGGGAACCTTCTCGTTGATGGACAGGAGAATGAGTTTCAAGGTTCAGTGGCTGTTCCCCCATGTACAATGTTTGTGACATGTTTACGCAACTGACAAGGAACATCACTTAAGGCGGGCAACCACTTCAGATGCCTCAAAAAATATATATATTTTTTTCATTTCATAAATCGTTAGCAAAATATCTTAAGAATACGCTGAAAATTTCAAAACGATATTCGGATTCCTTGTAATGGGACGTATATAAATGATAAAGACTCCCCGCTCGACTCCCAACCACTGCGGCGGCTCAAAAGATTCGATTTTATTTCGCTTTTTCTCAGAGTGTACATATACGAGAATATGTGAAAAAAATTTAAAGTTAAAATATTGAAAAGCGACCAAGTGACAGACGATTTAGTGAGAACATGTAGGGCGACGATTTACATATATTAAAACTTTCAGTCGCGTTTTTCTCGAAAAGACATTTTTTCCATTTGCGGGCATCTTAACTCAAAAACTTATTGATGGATCATCTTCATGTTTGGAACACGTTTACATAATATAATTTATTAAAACATGAACCTAAAGTTGTAAAGATTAATTAGTTTAAAACATATTTATTATTGCAATCATTTATTGATCATTTTTTTTCAAGTACTTTCCAACATTCAATTCTCGATTTTTTTTTTATAAATGTAGGTTCATGTTCTTAAAAAACATCTCAAGAATGTATAAAAAATTGTTGAACTGTGCCTGATGCGAATTGCGAGCTGCACAATTTCCGCAAATCAACAACGACGATGAGGACACACCAAAGAACACAGCGAATTACACCTTGTTTAATGCATGAAATAACTTGAAACAATTACTAGAGATGTATGAAGATATGAACAAATTATTGTCAGAGTTGCGGAAATTTTCGATTTTTTGCCATAAAAAAACCCAAAAAATCATCTAACTTTCGGTCTCCTAAAGTGGTTGCCCGCCTTCGATTTTTTTAACACTCATTTATGTGATAAAGCATTAAAAACTATTAGACACGTATTTTTTTATCGGCGGTAAAACGATTTCAATCGGGGAAAACCTTTTTTTTTAATTTTATTATACAAATATTATATTATATAAAGAATTTTCTTTGTATATTATATAAATAAAAAAAATTCAAATACTTTTATACTGGATTTTGCAAAAAGTTTAAATTTAAATCTATATAATGTATAGAAACAATTATTTATATAATAAAAAATGTATATTATAAAATTAAAAAAGGCTTTCCCCTATTACAATCGTTTTATAGGGCATCCACTGTAAAAGTATCTACTATAAAAGTATTTGAAAAAAATGGATTTAAATTTTTATAAAATATGAGAAACATGTAATAAACAGGCCTGTTCAGGGGTGATTTTGCAGTTTCACCCACAAGCAGTTATTGGACAGCAGGACAGCCACAATTCATATCGGTGGACTGCTTGTGGATGAAACTGCGTAATCACCCCTGGGCAGGCCTTTTTTTTGAGGGTTGGTTTTCCCCCTTAAAACCGTTTTTCCACCGACATAAAAAATACGTGTTTAATAGTTGTCAATGTTCCATCACATATATGAGTTTGAACCAAATCGTAGGGGGACACATAAGTGATGTTTCTTGTAAATGAAACTTGTTTTTGCAATAATTGTTTCGTTGTGCAGCTTCAGCATTGCAAAGCTATGCGGCTTTTTTGTGCAGTTACTTCATCAACGACGCAACTTCAATATCCAGTTCCGTCTTTCATGATACCGTGAAATAATTTTGTCGGACGTTTTCCGAGCTTCCAAGCTCTTGACAGCACTTCGATGTTTCCCCTGTGTAATCACGAAAGATACAAAGAAGTTGCTCCCACGTCTCATCCTTACCTTGGAAAAATGTGAATTATCGACCAAGCAAGTGTACGTCTGTCCTACGACCACACTTTCCACTTAGCTCGAGAATTCCTCTTTCCTTGTCCCGAGCACTCGAGAGGTTTTTTTTTTATAATCGCGAAAGTTTCACACCGTCAAGATTTTTCCTTTCTTATCGCTATGCACAGAAGGTGTGTTGGCTTTAGTCGCAAAAACCCAAGTCTGCGTTGAGCCCCGATAGCTTTTGTAGTGACGCACAAGCTTGCGGAGTAGCGACGCAGCACGAAAGCTCTGACTGTTATTTCTTTCGCATAGCGTTCAACGCTGATGTTTCCATGGTACGAGGTGGCTGAAATTGGAAGAGCTTTGCTCCCTTTTGTCGTTACGAGAATTCGCGTATGGCCAAAATCATTAGCGAAATTAAGCATCTCAAAGATGTCTTACTTGATTAAATCCCACTTTTTCGGAAACTCCGATCTTTGGTACTACTACTTAAGGGGTCTTCTCACTTTAGATGCTAAAAAGGCTATTTTCATGATTTTTAAAAATAGGTTTATATCATGCACATTTATATAAATTTGTTGCACTTAATAAATATGATTTCGAAATACATTAAAAAAAATGTTTTCATTTATTTAAGTTGCTATTTATAGATGAAAATGGTAGTTAAAAAATGTCCTAAAAATTGTAGGTCTGCGCTGTTGATGAAATCTCGGAGATGGATCAGCCGAAACAAAAAATCAAACGGCGCATATTATACGATTTTTGATATATGCAAAAATAACAAAATGGTGGACATTAAAAAAAAACTAAAAAAAACGTGTTTTTTCACCATTTTTGGCGAAAAAATTATAAATATCAAAATTTTAAAAATTCTTTACATGCGCTATAGCTATAGTTGTGAAGAATATGTGGTTGAAATTTCATAAGGAGGCTCCATTATACCTCACTACCATTGTTACTATTTTTTTTAATAAACATTTTCACACAATAAGTTCAATGTATGCTTATAAACATATATTTTTCTTCTAAATCCCGAATAAATAATCTAGTAGACAAAAAAAATCGGAAAACAACGTTTTTTCGGCCTGACACAGTGGTGTCCTTCCTTGAGTATCCAAACCAATTAAGGGGTCGTCTCACTTTAGACGCTTAAAAAGAAGCTATTTTCATGAATTTTTTTGATAGGCTTATATTATAGATATTGATATAAAAGTTGTTACACTTAATAAATGCACTTTCGAAATACATAGGAAAAATGTCTATGTATTTATGTAACCCAAACAAACTTCAAACGCGTGTTTCTCGAAACAACGTTTTTCGACAACTTGTTCATAAAATCTTCGAAACTACTGAACTGTTTAGTTGTTTTTCCGATTTTTTTTGTCTACTAGATTATTTATTCGAGATTTAGAAGAAAAATATGTTCATAAGCATACATTGAACTTATTGCGTGAAAATGTTTATTTAAAAAAAAATAATAACAATGGAAGTGAGGTATAATGGAGCCTCTGTATAAAAAATACGGTCGGAAACATAAAAAAGTTTATGAATATTATAATAAGTCAATGAAACTTTCCCGGCCTCACAAGACGATGGACATTTTTAATCTCCTTTTGTTGACCAAGTTTCACGAATTGTTCACCTACAAATTTCCGACGACTACGCCAATAGTCGCTTCATACAAATTCTCCTGACATAGCAGCTAACGCGAATATCCAAACGAAAGATTAGTATTTTCTCTTACAACGCCAGGTGTTATGAATAGCTGGAATTTGTTCTACCCTTCTCGAGAAGGTATAACCGGACTTATTTCGCCAAGTTTTATGTGCCAAGACGTCTTCTTGATGGACAACGAGCCTTGGCCATCAACCGATACAAAAATTATATTGACTGAATGTAATTTAATAATAATAACATTTTAATAATAACTGAACTTTCGATAATAATAACTGAATGTATTTTAATAATAATAACATTTTAATAACAATAAAATTGTATAAAGTGGAATATGGTGGGGAATGTATTAAGGGGGAAGGATCTTGCACAGATGGAAGCTAAAAAAAACGTTATACGCACAATGCAAACAATCGGGTAAAGTTCCCATCCCCCGCCCCGTCCCCTAATGAGCTGAAATTTTGCACAAACCTTCCTCTTTATATTTTAAGACAACCGCTAAAGCGATTCGGCGACGCGCAATGGTTTTTCGGTTTGGGTTTTCTTTTGTGTCGGTTTGGGTTTGTTCGTTTGGGCAAAACGGAGAGCGCGATGACATATATAGGTATGAACGGAGACGTAGCAGATATCGATATAGTCAGCGCGCGTTAAACAAAAACTTTAAAAATTCAACATCTCGAAAACTATTGCGAGTCGCCAAAAATCCCTTTAGGGGTTGTCTTAAAATATTAAAAGGAAGATTAGTGCAATCGGGCAGGAAGGGGAGTCGGACCCTTGCCCTCAAAAAAACCTTAAAAATTCAATATCTCGAAAATAATTGTGCGTCGCAAAAAACTCCTTTAGGGGTTGTCTTAAAATATTGAGGAAGGTTTGTCCAAAATTTCCCTCCCCCCTTCGATCGAGCTGGAGTTTTGCACATTTCGCATTTACGACAACCCCTAAACGGATTTTTGGCGACGTGGCATAGTTTTTGGGCTTGGGTTTGTTTGGGGTTTTTTTTGGGTATTTTTGTTTGGACAATATGGAGAGCGATACCATACATAGGTATGAACTTATAAAATAAAAACAAAACTTTAAAATTCAATATCTCGAAAACTATTGCGAGTCGCCAAAAATCCCTTTAGGGGTTGTCTTAAAATATTAAAAGAAAGTTTATCCAAAATTTCTGCTCGGTCGGAGGGAGGGGGTTCGGAAACTTACACTTTGAAAAAAAAAAAAAAAATTCAATACCTCGAAAACTATTACGAGTCGCCAAAAATCCCTTTAGGGGTTGTCTTAAAATATTAAATGGAAGTTTGGTGCAATCGGGCACGGGGGGAGTCGGACCCTTGCCCTCAAAAAAACCTTAAAAATTCAATATCACGAAAATAATTGTGCGTCGCAAAAAACTCCTTTAGGGGTTGTCATAAAATATTGAGGAAGGTTTGCCCAAAATTTCAGCTCAATTTTAGGAGGGAGGGGGGTGTCGAAACCTTAACCAAAAAATCTTCGCTCGAAAAAATATTATCGACCACAACCTACAATTTTTTCCTCGCACATGTCACGTTGAATTCCCAACTGAGGTGAATTCCATACCGTAGTCGTCCAGAATATCTACATATTTTCGAAGTACACAGTTGACTTTGAGCCAAAAGCGAAGTAATGAGGACCGGATTAGGCGAATCCTGGCAAGCGTCGTAGCCTCGAAATTGAGAGGAAAATTAGCACGGTCACGTGACCGCCGAGAGCTTGGATGCTCAATGTTGGAAAGGGGTTTATCGGAGCTCGAAATGTTTTCGCGGTCTGTTGTTGAGGTTGGACCACATGAGACAAAGTGAGGGCTAGCAAATTCCAACCCTCGTCATTGTTGCTGAGAGCACATCCGTTTAACGCAATTGTGCATCTCGCGTAGCAATGCACACCGAACCCTTGGTCAGGCTAATTAATCGATATATTCGTTCCGGACATGCGGAACCACAACTATGCACTGCCTAATTAACGTCGCGACTAACCATGAATCAACCCATTGTAATGCATTCTAATAATAATAATAATTACAATAAACGACGCAAATCGTTTTTCATTGTGATTATCTCTGTCGTGCTGTCATTGGTTGATCAGGAAGATAGACGTTTTTGACGTGACAACGTCTTATAATTCGATGGAGCCGGCTGCACGCACGAAAAAGCATGACTCATCGCCGTTACCTCGCTCTGAGGCGTTCCATTTAAGGCTTGAAGTGTAAGCGAGAGCGCGGAACGAGCGACAAAGAGGTACAATCGGCCTCCGCGTTCGGCAGCGTTCGGCAGCGTTCGACATTTGTCTCTCTCCTACTTGAGTGATGGCCTCTGTACACTGCGAGCGACGAGCGACGAGCGATCAGCGATATCCAATGGCAACGTCACTCTCATAGAGCATTTCCGTCATACTCGAGCTCTCATTGGATATCGCTCATCGCTTGTCGCCCATCCCGCGCAGTGTGCAGAAGCCATGAGCGATGCGTCCGCGTGGACAGCTGCTATACAATAATACGTGTACATGTTTTCGTCAAGTATGAAGTGCAGTGAAAAGTGAATGTGGTGTGAATTGTTTATAGCAACGATAATTGCGGCGATAAAGGTAATGATTCTTTCAATATTAAATATATGTTCAGTGATATATTGTCGAATATTCGTGCTTTCATCATTAAAATAAATAGCATCGGTCCGCTAGTGCAGCGATTGTAGGTTATGCTATAATTGACAAAACTATAACAATAAGTTAACAGAACTATTTCACGATGAGTAAAAATCAATTGCTTTACTATTCGATCGAAATAATTATCGAGCGTAGCTATGATTTCAAAAAATTAAAACATAAATGTTAAATCTTCCACATATCATAACAACGTGTCTGAAATGACAGGTTGGACCAGCCAGCCGTCAAAGGGAACAATTTTCTCCTATATCAAACACATTGCGGCGGGCTTTTTAAAAGCTAGAGTTACAAAAATTTTAATGATGTTTCCAATTTTTTAATTTTAAATTTAAGATTTATGAACAATAATTTAATCACAGTTTATTCTTATAATAAATTATTCAAAATTATTACTTTTTTACAACAAATTACAATTAAATTTGCAAAAATAATTAAGTAACTAATTGAACAACAACTTTTATTCAGTTCACTTGCTGAAAGAAATAACGTCAATACAAAATTTATTATTATAAAATCATAAAATCAAAAATTAAATTTTAACAGTCGAGTAGAAATTTAAACAATAAATTTTATTCAAGTATTTTGTAAATTTAAAATGATTTTCTGAACGAAGAATTTTATGAAAAAATAAAAGTTGTAAAACAATTGCTCAAACACATTCACACTTGTAAAAAATATGTACATTGTAAAAAAAATAAATAAAAATTGACATAATTGTATTTATGCGTACAAATAAATGTAACTTGATCAATTCAATTGTGATTTCCATTTACCTCCTTCTCTATATCCATACAAAATATCTATCAAACAAACAAAATTAAAATTTTCTTTTGAAAAATGAAACCATTCCATCAGTATTTTCTTATGACGTTGTCACGTTCAACTATCGTCAGTAAACCGACTTTACAGGCAACCGATTTTTTTTTAATTTGCGAGCTTTTCACAAGCATCGATGGTTGATCCGATTGGTGAGGTGAGCTTTAAACCGGTGAGATTGCATGCTCGAGATGTAAATATTCGTTATCCTGGGCGAGCTTATTTCATATCGCTAGCCTTGATGAAATCTTTGCGGTCAGCTGTGTACCGCGAGTGTTTCTGACCTTTCCACTCGCGAATCCGCTATAAAGCTCGTGCCGGTCCTTTTGTCCTAGCTCTCCATGCTCGGAGCTTTTATGTACATTCCGCATTCATGTGTGTCAGCGAGGTTTTGTCGGAGCACACGTAAGTCCCCCGCTGGTTCAACGTTTATCTGTGGTCGACCAGTTTCGTTTCGAAAATGGGAGTTGACCGACATCATCAGCCTGCTGGTCAGCAGCTCACTGGATTTCGTCAGATCCAGACCCGGCACCGGACAAACTATTTTCCGAAACTACCAAATGTTCATGAAGTTGTCTGTCCATTTTTTGTCGATTCGGTGAAAAAGACGATTACGTGGGAACTGTATGAAAATTCAGATGAATATTAACCCTTTGATTGCACACTGCCGCCACGAACCTCTAACTGCATATGGGGTCGATCCGACCCCAGACATTTATCCGATCATTGTGCTTCGGTAGGTATGCATTTTTTTTTAGAGGCGTTTTTTGTAGTCAATGATCCTCATTTTATGGCTCAAAATTTAGTTTTTGAGAAAAACAACAATTTAGTGCCGAAACATTCGTTGAAAGTGGGAGATGCGTTGAAAAATACGTAATTGGTCGAAAAAGATCATGATTTTTTTTAATATACAAAAGTCCTTTGAGGTTTTTAAAGAGGAAGGTTTGTCGATACGAAAAAATAGTGTCGGTCGTCTTTGCAAAAAGTATATTTATTCGGAGGTTTGAATTTGAGGATTTTCGGGATAGTGAAAAATGGAAAAAATCAACTTCTTCGACAGATTAATTGTTGAGAACGTATGTTTTTCATGTTTTTTTACTTTACCGGCTTATTATTATTCACATTTACCACAATCGACGGATAAGTACATTTGGTGCTCGTTGCACATAGCTGCATACCTGCATAACGGACACTTGCTTTTAGTTTTATGATCGTCATTCCAACTCAATAATTTACTATAGTAGCGCAACATAAAAAATATCTATACGCATTTTCTATCGTTACTCACATGAACTAATGAAACACCAAATTTCACAAAAAAAAAAATGTTTTCACTTTCACTGCACTATTGCATAAACGGGGTCGATTTGACCCCAGGTTCAACCTCGACAGTTGTCCTCAGTACACGGGCAGGATGGGGGCCCAGTTTTCACCTATACAGTAGGAGTGGGCGAACATTCGAGCGCCGCGCCTCCTGCGGTCGAATAGATTAAGGGGAGGGTAGGGATTTCAGCGTGAAAAAAAAACACTTTTTTGCGAATTTTCTTCATCTATATGGATAGAGTAAATTTATTGAAACCTTTTGTACATTGTTAAGTGTCATTTTAAGAACATTCCGTGAAATTTGTACGCGAAAATATCCACAAACAAGCCGGTGACAAAGCTTTTCCAAGAACGCCTTTGGAAAAACACGATTTGCGGTGTTCACTGTATCTCAGCTAGAAATTATCTGAAATTAAGTACCATTGAAATTTAGTCAAAGTATCATCAAAGCCTCCCCCCCAATGGTCTTTGATAATTTTTTTTTCTTTTCTAAATTTTTGGTGGTCGTGTAAAGTGAAAAGTGCTATTTTTCACGAAAAATTCCGACATTTTGGGGGTGGAAAACCCCCTCAATGTAAAAAATCTCAAATTAACCGTTGAGGGGAGGTATTTTATATGTAGAAAGTGTGCACCAAGTTTGAAATAAATCGGTCATGTAGTTTTCAAATAGCAGTGAACACGGACTTTGAAAAAGTGGTTTCGAGAAAAACGCGGCACCGGCTTGTTAGTGGATATTTTTGCGCACAAATTTCACGGAATGTTCTTGAAATGACACTTAACAATGTACAAAAGGTTTCAATAAATTGACTCTATCCATATGATGAAAAAAAATCTCAAAAAAGTGTTTTTTTTTCACGCTGAAAGCCCTACCCTTCCCTTAACGCGGTTTTCGATACAGTCTGTTTAAAAGAATGGGGTCAAAATTACCCAGCTTGCAGTCGAAGGGTAAAATACAGTTCCATATAAGGTGGTCGGTCCAGGGGTCGCCCGGGTCTTAGTGATCGTCATGTTTATACATTAACGGGTTATACGCAGTTAGGAATTTCAAAACATCGATTTTTTTTTATTGCATTTTCGGAATGTACAAATATGTGAGTATATTCCCTGAAAATTTGTATATAGCGCCTTATAACCTTTACGAAATATTTTCTGGAAAACTGTACCAGCAAGAGAATTTCACGACACTCTTCTTCGCAATAAAAAAAATTATCAATAATGACTTACAAGGAAAGATCGCGAAATCCAATCTCTCCGATTTCGATGAAATTTGGCATGCTCGTAGAATGGGTAAAAATAGGTGACACGTATTTTTTTATATCTGCGGAACTCGATTTTTAAGGGGTGAAGCGCACCCTCGAAAAAAGGGGTGTTTTTGGTTTTTCGTCGATAACGTTATTGTTCTCATCTCCAATGTATAGTACACGAAAAAATAAACATTGTCGCAATTTGACATTTTTTCATATCTCGTACAGTTAAAACGTTATCGACGAAAAACGAAAAACACCATAATTTTCGAGGGTGCGTTTCACCCCTTAAAAATCGGATCCCGCAGATATAAAAAAATACGTGTCGCCTATTTTTACCCATTCTACAAGCATGCCAAATTTCGTCGAAATTGGAGCGATCGAACTCGCAACCTTTCCTTGTTACAATAACTTCTACTCACTTTCCAAGTTGAGTTATCAAAGTTACAAAGTCGATCTTCTTGAGGTGACGATTACTGGGCCAACTACCCCAGTCGAAATAATAACGTTGAGAGAATGAACGTTTTGTTAATCCTTGCTCATTTTCCTACTTTTTTCAACAAGTTCTTCTCATTTGGAAAGTTGGTGAAGGAAGTCACAGCGATGTTGGAAGGTATGCAAATAGATACCATCCTCGGGATCTTGGCAACTACCCTTCCCAGTTCGCGTGAAATATATATGTGAGTGCACATGTACACACAATATTTCAGGTAGTCATAAACGGAAGAAAATATGTGAAAATCCTCCAGACACACGGAGGTTCCTCAAACTGCGATATTATACTGTTTGCACGAGTATAACTTAGCGAGCTTGCTCTGTTTGCTCGGTGCTCATATATGGCCATTATAACGAAAAGACGCGTCTCGTATGCTTCGCGGCAGCTCCGTATAACGTTTTTCATCCATCTCTTGCGTTGATAGCATCTAAAAGCTTCGGTTTTTCTTTTTTTTCTCCCACTATCGAATCTCCAGGATCGTTTAACGTTCCACTTCTCGTACGCCGTAAGAAGCGAGAAATCGAAATCTTTACTGGCGGAAAATGTCAACGAACGAGCTAACGTTGCGATGTGAAAAAAACGTTCAAAGTGCCTGGTGGACGGAAATTGAGCCTGGAACTACTTTTATAAGGCTATTATAGTTTGAGAATATGGAGAACGAATTAATTTCTTATCATCTTTATGAAGATTGACAAAGTTCAAATTGGAATTTTTCAACGGAAAAATTGCCCGTGCATTTTCGGGCGCGTGAAAGGAATGCCGGAAAGCCTGTACGAACTTTTCTACGTTGTACGTCTTTTTTTTTATAAGCGTTTTTTCATTTAAATGTACATGCAAAATGATAAAGTATGAGCTGTCAATTTCTCCCGTGGTCGCTTCTACAAGCCGTTGTGTAGATTTTTATGGTCACCGTTTGATGGACACAAAAGCGCATGCGAAAGTGCACTTTTCTTTTTTGCTTTTTACATTCACCGACTAACATAGACAGTATGAAATCTGATTGCATATTCAATTACTCTAATTTCCACGAAAGATTTTTATATGGTCCATATTCGCGGTATAATTGGAGATTTTACGGAGTTCTACGAGCACACTTTTTGCCAATCATAACAGCAAATCATAGCTCCATTGAGAAGACTTTCATGGAAGGAGATTCACTTTTCACGGCGTGGATGTTTTATATCGATAGAATTTTTTCCTTCGTTACGTGAGAAATAAATCTCGATTTTTTCTCCTTTTTACGACGTCCTCTTTGCTGCTTTTTTACGCGATACATGTTTATCTCCCATATCCAAGCGATACCTGTGCATTTTTATGGTTTTTTTATTCGAAAAAAAAAACATATTTTTGTAGCGAAATTTTTTATAACGTACTTTCCCAGGCTTGGAGTGAAGAATCAACTGGGACTTTTTTTTGCAAATATCCCGAAGAAAATGCATGTGAGCGACTATGAAATAATATGGGGTGTCTCAAAATGACCTGTCATATTTATTTATTAATGAAACGTATTATTCATTTGTAAAGTACGAATATTTTAATTCGGATATAAGATACAAACATGGAGGTTATGTGTGGAACACAATATCCGATAAATAGCCGCATCGTCCCTGTTTGCATATGTTCAGTCTTTGGACGAAATTTTCTATGACATTTTGGCATAATTGTGGACTAATTTCAGGGGTCTTCTCACTTCAGACGCTAAAAAAGGCTATTTTCATGAATTTTTTACATAATTACATAATTACATTTAATAAATACACTTTCGAAATACAATAAAACATTTATTTATTAAAGTCACTATTTATAGACGAAACAGATAGTTAAAAATGTTCTAAAAAATTGTAGGTCTGCGCTGTTGATGACATCTCTCTTAGATTCAGTACGATTTTTGATATATGCAAAAATAACAAAAAGGCGGACAATTTTCGAAAAAACGTGTTTTTTTCACTGTAATTAGCAAAAAATAGTAAATATTAAAATTTAAAAAAAATCCTTGATATGCGCTATAGCTAGAGTTGTAAAGAATATGTGGTTAACATTTTGTAACGATCGGTTCAGTAATTTCGAAGATTTTATCAACAAGCCGTCGAAAAACGTTGTTTCGAGAAACACGCGTTTAAACTTTTGGGTTACATAAACACATAAATGGTATTTATTTATGCATTTCGAAAGTGTATTTATTAAGTGTAACAACTTTTATATTAATATCTAAAATATAAACCTATAAAAAAAATCACGAAAACAGCCTTTTTAGCGTCTAAAGTGAGAAGACCCCTTCATTAACGATGCGTCCAAGTACTTCCTTGAGCTCTGGAATGATCTATGGATAATTGGCATATACTTTTCCTTTCAGAAAACCCCAAAGAACGAAGTTCAATGACGTCTAATCGTACGATCTTGGTGGCCAATTGACATCGCCAAGGCGCGAGATAACACGACCATAAAACTTCGTTTGCATTAACTGTATTGTTTTTGTGCATTTTCACAATTTCTATGCATTGCTCGACCGTGTAAGTCTTCATGACTAAACCTCAATACTTCCCGATGCCAGTTGTCAAAGATTAGTACTCTGGGTTCACCATAAAAAAATGGCGCGCAATTTAAAATGTCAGGTCATTTTGAGACACCCTTCAGTTTGCACGGACTTGTAACATGCCGGACAAAATATCCATGCAAATTGATATTTTTTTCGCCATGCATCAAGGCAGGCTAACATCAATTTTTCAAACAAAAACGACTTCCTTTATTCAGCAAGATTACTGAGAGGCAAATGATATCTAAAATTATATCTACATTGCAAAAACCGACACTGGTGGATGGTTAGTCGGGGGTGGATGGGCCGTCCATTTGAGCAGCGTTGTGCATGACCGATACTCGGAGCGGTGACCGTTTAGCCGTGCACCGGCTGGCACATCCAGTCAGGGGAAAGCCAATACTTCTGAGACCCGGGTGTAGATATTTGAGTACACTGAGAAAAAAAACCAATCGAATCAAAAAAATATATTGGTTGATCCAAATAAATGTGCTGCTGCCGAGTGCCGCCGATATATGAGATTGTTTCAATACTACAAAATATTGGAGAATGTGATTGATTCAAATAACACATTATTTTATTCGAAAAAACTCTTCTGTTCTCTGAATATCTACATTATCCTTCAAAGAAAATAATATTCTATTGAAATCATTCTATATGCAATCCGTAAATGTATTTGACGAAATAATTATGCGGTTGCTACGAACATTTTTTATTTCGTACAAAAATATAATCCATAGAATCAATTATTTCTTTACTACATCGAAACGAATATGCCATGGGACGACGTTTTTTAATTTGTTTTAAATCTTAAATAAAACGTGAGCGTTATAATGATCATCTACGATATTAGTGGAGAGAATATCAGATATCCAATAGAATACCCATGGAGAGAACATCAGATATTTAGCTGATTAGAACATATACTACACTTTGATCTTAGCCACAGGCCAAGAAGCGATACTCTTTTGAATTTCTCCAGCGTTTAAGTAGATTTTCGGTTCGCGCTACGCTTACGAGAAACGAGCGCGCGTGCGGCCTCTAGCGGATACTCCGAGAACTACGGGTTTCCTCACACCTATAATTTCGGTGGCGCTCGGCCATGATTTGGTTGAATTTTTTCAACCAAATGTGACAAAGAATTTACTGTATAAATTTGAATCAAATGGTAACACTTCACCAATTGTCCCGAAACGCCTTGAAGCTCCCTCCACAGAAATACGATCAATAATCGATCAATGAAGGATGAATGAGCCTTTATAAATAAAATCATGCATTTACACAAACGACAATGAAAAATCGAGCAAACAACCGCTCAAGATGAGACGCGATAACCTCTCTTTGGAGGGAGGGATGGAATATGGCATCTTACAAGGACCATCACTTAAGTGTCGGCCTTCGATTTTGTTGAAACTCATATATCTGATAATGCATTGAAAGCTATTAGGGACGTAATTTTTTATAGGGGGAAAAACGGTTTTAAGGGGGGAAACCATCCCTCAGAGGAAGGCGCGTCGAGGGCTGGTTTTGCAGTTTCACAAGAAGTCCACCGATCTGAGTAAAACAAAAACCAAAATTCTTCCAATGTAAAGCGATGAAAAATCCACTATTTACGTAGTGAAAACAAAAAATTAAAGGTTTGGCACCCCTTTCTTTGAAGGGTAGTTTCCGCCTTGAAGTTTTTCCCCCGATAAAAAAAATCCGTATCTAATGTTCACCAATGCTTTATCACATATACGAAATCACAAAATCGATGATGGACACTTAAGGCCTTAGGCCACAGTAACGGGTATAAAATCATGTGCGAATTTAATACATTTTTTTCGTGTGAAAAAGTGATTCACTCATAAAATCGATTACACATCTAGTATGAATAACAAGCTGTTAGAAAATATATATATATATATTTTTTTCAATGTACAAAATAGCTGACTACTCGAAACTTCTCGAAACAGCTTTTTCCAATTGGCATGACAAATAACTACAACAATTTTCACTCGATTTACTTTAAATTTAAAAGTTATGTTCCTAATTGCATTTCGCAGAGAACTACGTAAAGAATTTCTGATTAATCGAAAACTGTTCATTTTATGAGCAGTTTATGAGCAGTTATAACGAAATTTTTCACTGAAAATTAATTTCTTAAGTTCAAATACCTACAACTTTTGAATAAAACTATATTTTTTCAATTCCGTACATGCTTCTCTAGGTATTCTAATATACATTAACGAGCATTTTTGTTTTTTGTTCTAGGTAAAATTTGTGGATGCTAAATGTCCCGCCGCGAAGCGCAGAAAAAAAGATAACAACAGAAAATATTAGTAGTAGGCCATTTCGTATGTCGAAAAAAAAAATATATTTTTTCTAACAGCTTGATATTCATAATAAATAGATGTATAATTAATTTTATGAGTGAGTCACTTTTTCATACGAAAAAAATTGTTAAATTCGCACATGATTTGATACCCGTTACTGTGGCCTGAGGCCTTAAGTGATGTTCCTTGTTAGAAAGTAACCAGAGCAGTGAATGCAGGAAACTCACCACTTAAAGAGCTTGTGAAAGGAGTTTTTCCGAGGTTTGTGAAAATTCTCTTGTCGTACGAAATGATCTATCCTCTTAACCTCATCACCGTCCTCTCTCCTGCACGCTTCCCTCTATATACACTCAAAGCCGAGCCACGTCTTACCACGAGCTCCTCACGCCTTGGGTTTATGACGCGATAGGAGAGAAAGATAAACTGACTCCATTAAACGTACGTGGTGGCTATGCCATATTTTGGCTTCGAGCTTTTAGACCGTTATCCTTTCACGGCCATGTAAATTCCAGACTCTTACGACCCAGTTGAAAATTTTATCATGCCAATAGTCCATTTTGAAGTGACGTGTCAAAAAAATTACCTATACGGCGAATAAGCCGATAATAAATGTATGTCTTAAAATAAAAATAAAACACTACGTGCTACGCCCAGCGGAAATAACGGGGAAACAAATCGAGCCGGATTCATCGAGAAATTCTTCCGCAGATGAAATATTGGTCACTTTTCATCCGTCGAGTGATCTTCACATTAACGTATACATTTAAATAACAAATTCCTCCATGCAGAAAACAGAAAAATTCGAAAAAAGTTCACCGAGCACGAGCCTTTATTGCTGTCCCTTTTACATCAAGAACTTGAAAAAAAAAACAATGATACCTCAAAAGTTTGCATAGTTCAAATATTGAACGCCCTGGCTTATGAATATTTATTGCAAGCTCCGTTAACCCCTTCGTTTGCATTGACGCAATAGTGCGTCAAATAATTCCGTGCCCTGGGTGGCATTGACGCAATAGTGCGTCAACTTTTATTTCCCTATTTAACTTGCTCTGATTTGAAATCGGAGCCTCACTCAGGGGTTTTTGGGCTCGTTGAATCCGAATTTGAAGTCAAAATTTGAAAATTCAAAATGGCGGCGCCAAAATGGTGGACAAAAATAAAAAACTTTGCTCGATTTGGATGAAAATTAGTACTCCGGGATTTTTGAGGTCGCTTATTACTGATCTGAACTTAAAATTTGAAAATTCAAAATGTTCAGACTCATAACCAGTGACCAACACAACCTATGAGTACCGAGTTTCATCTAAATCAATCTGTATTATTTGTATTTTCATTCGCCATATTTGTTCGTCATTGTGAATTCCTGAATTATGAGTTCAGATTCGTAATCAGCGCACTCAAAAACACCAGACTTCAAGTTTCCGGAATAAAACAATTTTCCTGCCATTTTGGGCACTTTTTGTCGAATTTTCTCAGCCAACGAAGGGGTTAGGCGTTAGGCCACAGTAACGGGTATAAAAACATGGGCGAATTTAACCATTTGTTTCGTATGAAAAAGTAATTTACTTATAAAATTAATTACACATCTATTTAGAGGAATATCAAGCTGTTAGAAAAAATGTATATTTTTTTTCAACGTACAGAATGACCGATTACTAATATTTCCTTTTATCTTTTTTTAGGCGCTCCGCGGCGTGACATTTAGCATCCGCAATTTTTTACCTGGTACAAAAAACAAAAATTCTCGTAAACCTACGTTAGAATACCTAGAGAAGTACGTAGGGAATTTAAAAAATATTGTTTTATTCAAAAGTTGTGGGTATTTGATTTTAAGAAATTAATTTTCAGTGAAAAATTTCGTTATAACTGCTCATAAACTGTTCATAAAATGAAAAGTTTTCGATTAATCAGAAATTTCGTACGTAGTTCTCTGCAAAATTCAATTAGGAACATAACTTTTGAATTTGAAGTAAATCGAGTGAAAATTTTTAAAGTTATTTGTCATGCCAATTGGAAAAAGCTGTTTCGAGAAGTTTCGAGTAGTCGGCCATTTTGTATATCGAAAAAAATACATTTTTTCTAACAGCTTGATATTAATATTAAATAGATGTGTAATTAATTTTATGAGTGAATCACTTTTGCATACGAAAAAAATGGTTCAATTCGCACATGATTTCATGCCCGTTACTGTAGCCTAACCCCTTAATCCCCGTTTTTCGCGGGGGCGTCACGACAAAAGTGGTATGAAAAATCGAGTGCAAAAAAAAACAATCGATAAGGCATACAAGCAACGACACAATAGAACGGTATTCTTTTGGATAACGAGAATGCATTCGGCAATAATAATATCCGCTTGTGCTTTTGCCATATCCGTTTGGGAAGTGCCAGATAATCGATTGTACGATACTTGGCTTCCGCGTGTCACTACTCCCATTTCACCCCACGCCCCCCTCTGCAACCCCCTCGTTCATTCCGTGTACCACCGAGATCCAAACCTTGCCCCCTCTGATATATTCCGTATTCATACCGCATGTAATTGTGTACATACACATATGTTTATATATAATCGATATGGTTCTGCAAGATGCAGTTAAATAGGGCGCCCAACCCCTAGGCAGAGAATTTACTGATATGGATGTCTCGCTTTCCCCGTCAGACATCCGCTGCGAAATTTGCTCCATACTCGGGATCTGGGATTTCGATTATTTAGGCATCGTGCGAGCACAAATGCCGTTGTTAAGTTGACAAACGACGCGCTGCCAGCAGCTGCAAGAGGAAGGGTGGCAAGGGGCAATCTTTACGAATCCACATGCCATTCAACGTTGTTATCGCTCGAATCGGTAACAGCATTTTCACGATGATTACCATTCTTATTGTTTCACGGTTGACTGCAAGCGAAATATTATTTTGCTTGCAGTCAACCGATAAATATTATCGATTCTGTTGTAGATTGGACTCCACTTTTATGGGTTAAGCTGTATTTTTCTTCGTGTAAAGGGTGTCTCAAAATGACCTGACATTTTAAATTGCGCGTCATTTTTTTTGTGGCGAACATAGAGTACCAATCTTTGACAACTGGCATCAGGAAGTACTGAGGTTTAGTCACGGAGAATTACACGATCGATCAACGCAGAGAAATTGTTTTTTGCTGCATTGTTACTGTATATTTATTGAAGGCCAAGTTTCATGGTCATGTTTTCTCGCGCTTCGGCGATGTTAATTGGCCACCAAGATCGTGCGATTTCACGCCATTGGACTTCTTTCTTTGAGATTTGGATTTTTTTTTGGATTTTTTGGATTTTTTGAGAGGAAAAGTGTATGTCAATGATCCACAGACCATTCCGGAGCTGAAGCAAGCAATTGGACGCACCATTAAGGTCTTAGGCCACTCTAGAGGCCGAAAAATAGGCTTTTTGGGGATTTGTTTTTCAGAAAAAACTGCACAATAAATCGAGACTACAAAAAAGGGTGTTTATCATACATATCAGTAAATGTATACAATAATTTTTTCGAAGCGATTAATTTCAAAATGGCGGCTGTGCTGCGTTTTCGCGATAACGTTTCCATTTTTCCAGAGTCCACAGCCGGACAAACAGCTCCTGTAATTTTTTAATTATAATGAGCCAATGATTTTTTTTTCGATTATATATAATAACTGCTATAGAAGTACGTAGAATTTTTTTTCTCGATATATTGATTTTTGGTCAAATAACGCACTTCAAAAGTGGAAAGTGAAAAAATTGCCTAAAAAAATCGTCAGATAATCGTTAATAACAAATGAACTCTGCAATATGAAACAAAACCTACGTGCTTCCTTAGACACTGTATTTTTCAAGATATATTCATCATTTCAAGTGAATCGGTTGAAAATAGTCTGAGTTATGTTTCCGGCCAACTTAAAAAATGCAGTTTTGAGATAAATGCGTTTCAAGTTTTGAGAAGCTCGCTGCGGACCAGGCGGCCTTTTACTAAAATTCGAAAACCGAGTACGTGGAGATTTTTCCCGGCCATAATCTTTTCGCACATCATTTTTGAAGTCCTAGGGGACTATTAAAAAAAATCGATTTTTCGAAAATTCTAGAGTGGCCTAACCCCTTAATGAAATTAGTCCACAATTATGCCGAAATGTGATTGAAAATTTCGCCAAAAGAGTGAACGTTTGCACACAGGGATGACGCGGCCATTTAGCGGATATTGTGTTCCACACATACCCTCTATGTTTGTACCTTATATTAAAATAAAAATATTCGTACTATTCAAATAAATAAAACATTTTATTAATAAATTAAAATGTCTGGTCATTTTGAGACACCCTATATTTAAATACATTCGTGTGATTATTGCTTGATGTATCCTGTGCAGACATTTGTCGGAGAGTCCCCAGATCCTATCACGTCCACATGGGGAATTGATAAGGACGCCGCACGGAATGAGTCCACACTGGAATCCAAGTGGATGCCGCGCTATTTCCCGATTGACGTCGTTTGAGAATTATCCATTTGCAATGCCCCACTAGAATTTGTTGGATTTTCCAACAAAAATATCCTTTCGTGATCTCGTGCATAAATTTGTTGGGAAGTCCCAAGATGCAGGCACTTCTCTATAGGGATTTGTTAGGGACACCGCACATAGGGGGTCCTCATTGGGATCCAATAGGATTCTGCACGGTTCCCCGATCAACGCCGTTTGATAATTCTCATCATGTTCAAATCTAGAATATGTGAAAAGTCATAAGAAAAAACTCGACGCGTTGAAACATAATCTACAGGCTTCGTGTTGATATTATGTCAAACTGCATTAAAACAATAACAAACGATGATTTCAGTGGATTTTCTGTTATGTGATTCAAATCGATTTTCAAGATATACCTTTTTAAGCGATTTAAACTTTTTTTTTTATATAAGATTTATACGTCTTTAAGATCTATCAAGCGAAGGGATCCATCAAGATTCATATTGGATTCAAATTGGATTCGTGCATTGGATTCCAATGGGGAATACCATTTAGAATCCAATGTACGAGCGTGACGTTTTAGTATAGGGATTCAATGCGACGACCCAATGGATCAGTATCAGCAAGTAGGGCCAACTATGGGAATCCAATTGGATCCCAATGCCGCCCTCTGCACGAGATATGGATTATGAAAGGGAGTACCTGTTGTCAATGGACAAAAGAGAACTACCAATCAGTATTGAATTATTCATGAATTGCAGATTAATAAATGAATAAGGGTTGATTTCGGTTACATTCCTACAGTTTTTCTTTCTCGTATTCTCGTTTCACCCTATACTGGATTGGACAGAAAGTGGGAGCAAAAATAAAACGCTAACGATACAGACGCGAAGTTGGAGAGATATTGCTACGATCATGCCTACGTAAGTGCGAAAACGATCAAACTGAAGCAATCTGCGATACATCCGGACAAGTTTGATTGAAGTTCCACTCGTGGAAATGAAAAGTCAGCAGCTCATGAATCACGGTTGCAAATACATAGGGTGAAATATTGGATGCACTTTGTAACGGACTTATTGCGGATTCGATCGTTTGCGCTCCCCGCAAATAAATTAAACCCATCAACTATCCAGCATCGCATCTAAATGCTCATTTCCCAAAGGCATAGGTATATCGCTCGAATGTACAGAAATGTGGATGAGGCTGGGGCACGAAAAGTTCGTACGTACACGTACCTCTCGTAAACGTTGAATGGCAATATACGCGCCCAGTTTCTGAACCAGTCAAATCTCGTTGCCATAAAATTTTTTTTCTCTCGTTATCCATCTACATATCCCCAGGATAAAACAAATATTGACAGATTCCAGGGTGGAATGCTGCTCGATATCGACAAAGGCCGAATATTCAAGGATGTATGAGAACTTTTATTGTATCGTGGCTCTCTTTTTTTACACGCTCCACACACGGTTTCAAGAACTTTTCTGATGAAAAATTTTCAGCTCGTTCCACGAGTTTTTAAGCTCTAATTAATTCATAAATTGTGTATTCAAGCGTTGTGCGCTCATGCATTATTTGTAACTACAACTCCAAGGCTCACGAATTAAGGGATCAGTTACGAATATTCTGAAATTGCAAACCGTTCGTCGCGTACAGTGAGCTGGAATGATGGCGAACAAGTGAACTTACATAAAAGGTCATGGTTGATACGATTTTTCGATGAGCTACGAGGCTCCCGTTGTAGAAAAACTAGTGTGTGAATACCAATGCACGAGAGTTAGTGTACCCGTGGGAAGGAAATGGGCATAGCAGTGTGAGAGAGAGAGAGGTAGAGAGAGAGAGAGAGAGGGAGAGAGAGAGAGGGGGGGGGGAGAGAGAGAGAGAGAGAGAGAGAGAGAGAGAGAGAGAGAGAGAGAGAGAGAGAATAAGGGTATTAACAGACCGGCGGGTTTTCTGGTGCTATCGTCGTCACGCCGTATCAAGCTATCAGCTCGATGCAGAGCCGTGTACGCTGACCGGTTATTAAAGATGAATGAACCAGCCGAAAAGCGTTGATATCCATTTACTCTTGTACGAGGTTAAGCGAATTATTTCTCATAGAGGGATTCCCTCATAAAGTTAAAAATCTGACTTATATAAATTTGTAGTGTCTCTTCATTCATTGTCTTCAGGCTGAAAGTTATCTGGTGGGGTTAATATACGATGTTCAAATGATACCTATCATTTTTGGGAATTTGGACTGCCCGACGGTCTGCTCGAGCTAAGATGGTGTAAAACGGATGCGGCTTTTAAACCTAATCTTGTGTTTGGAAAATGTGGCATTTTTCATTTCTCGCTAAAATTGGTTGAGTAGGCTCTTGTTCGATGCCAGATTGTTGGGTGGTCACGAATTTTCTAGTTCCAACGTCGTCCAGGCCTTATTTAGCCCAGGAGATCGATTTTTGTCTATAATCGTGTTCCGGATTAAGAGTTTTGGTCCGATCGAGTTCTATCTGGAAAATTCGTAATCAGCAAATGATTTTGCATCAATCACGGTGTCGGCAACTTGAAAAACGCTTCCGGAAACTCCCTCCAATTTGTTTCATCCGGATCCAAGCAAAACTCGAGAAAAAATATTTTTTCCTAGGGTGGCAGTGCGCAGATCTCGTTCAGCATTTATAAGGAAGCCCTTTTCAAATACTCCATGTAAGACAAGCTTTATTTCGCTTCATCAAATGAGTTCATTTTTCATTCTTTTTTCTTGTATAATGATAAAGACTATGCAGCAAATTATATGGATAAATATTTTTTTCACCTACATAGGAAACGTGTTTTTAAAATATATATTTGACATTCATACGATATGAACCCACAATCCCTTTTCCAAAATACACACGAACCGAATTTTCGACGTGCACACGAGCGACGCTTAATGAATAAAAAAGTCTTCCCCATTGATGCAGCATAATTGTTCTGAATGGAGGCAAAGTTGAGGTAACTGGATCGTGCCCAAGAGTTTATTCGAGAACTAATTTGGGGTTGTTTTTCCAGGCACTAACTTTTGCCGGTAGAATTTCTCTCGCAGCGTTGGAAATGTTTATTTTTTGGTTTCCACGAGACGTACGATAATCGGAAATCGTTTCGAATGTTTTTTTCCCTTGTACAGAACTTGCAGTATATGTGTATGGAAAGCCTCGTGCACGGTAGTGGCCGGGAATTTCGGAGAACGCAGATGTTGGAAAAAGAGGAAATGGACGGAAATGAGAATAAGGGTGGTTAGAACAGAGGTCTTGGTCTCTCCTGTAACGCAATTTATCCTATTTATTTTTGCGATCCATAGCAGTTATACTGTGGCCTCCCACAACTTCAGATCAAACTATTCTCGTCCCTCTTCGTTTGCTCTGTCGTCATGGCAATGTCATCGCAAGGGAGTGTGGAAACTGTAACAGTGAGTTTCCCACAACTCGTGTCTCGGACCTGTGCCTTATTGAATCTATCGTACAACTCGAACCCTGTCTGTACTTCCTCTCCTTTTGTTATTAGGGCTACTTCGGCACATCCCTTATACCCCCCCGAAATAACTTCACCCATAAAGGTCTAGAATGAGGGTACTTTTACCAGGTACTTTTATACATACACACACATATTGTCGTGTCTGGCTATATATGTACAAGAGTGAACTCTGATGAAGAGGAATGTCAGGTTGGTAGAATTTCACAAAAAAAAAACTTAAATTTCCAGTCATGAGTGCGTAACCTTTGATAACCGAGAAACCGATGCAGTTTTCAATTTCATTCGATATCAATTTCAGTTGTTTGAACTTTTGAACGCTCATTGTTCGTTCGAGGCTCATGCTGGCTCATTGAATTCAGTGAAGCTTGCAGATTTTTCTAGTAATAATTTTTGTATATACAGAAAGTAATCCGAACAGCTTAAGGGGTCTTCTCACTTTAGATGCTAAAAGAGGGCTACTGTCCTACATTTTTTAAATAGGTTTATATTATAAATATTCGTGTGAAAGCTGTTACACTTAATAAATATACTTTCGAAATACATTGGAAATTGTTTTAACTGTATTTCTGTAACCCAAACAAACTTTAAACGCGTTTTTATCGAAATACATTTTTCGATGGCTTGTTGATAAAATCTTCGAAACTACTGAACCAATCCTTGTGAAATTTTAACCACATATTCTTTACAACTATAGCGCATATCAAGTTTTTTTTTATAATTTTGATATTAACCCCATAACGGTGAAAAAATACGTTTTTTTGCTTTTTTCCGAAAAATTTCCGGCATTTTGTTATTTTTTGCATATATCAAGAATCGTATGATTTGCGATGTAGTCATTAATATACTGAATCTAAAACCGTTTGATTTTTTTGTTTCCGATGATCCATCTCCGAGATTGCATCAACAGTGCAGAACTACAATTTTTTCGGACTTTTTGTAACTACCATTTTCGTCTGTAAATAGTGACTTAAATATATTTAAAACAAAATTTAATGTATTTCGAAAGTGTATTTATTAAGTGTAACGACTTTTATATCAATTTCTATAATATAAAACGACAAAAAAATCATGAAAATCGCCTTTTTAGCGTCTAAAGTGACCCCTTAAATTACAGCATAGTCGCTTGGTTGAAGGCGTTGTCTGTGGCTCACGGGGTAAAGAGACTTTTTTGGGATTTTTTTTGAGAATACTCAAAAAGCAATTAAAATGACGTTTAGAGGGTTTATTCTACATGTCTTGGCGTACACAAAAAAATTACGAAAAAAATGGCGCCTAAGACATAGCTGGGAGCATTTTAGGTACTTTGCGGGAGGACGCAGAATTTGTGCAGTCAGCACCTAGATAAAAAAATTGTTACTTACCTCAGTTTTCTGGGGAAGTGCACACGATTATTAAAAAATATTTTTTTCTTTCGAAAAATCGCAACATTATGCATCATTTTTTTGTTTCCGCTAAAAAATCGGACTTGATATGTTCATCAAAACGAGAATTGTTAATGAATCGTAAAAATCGTGTGTACTTCTTCAGAGAATCTATCTTAGAAGGTACAGTTGAAATGTCAAGTAAATCGGATGAAAACTGCCCGACGTATGCGTTCTCCCGATTTCAAAAACGTAATTTCGAGAAAAACGTGTTTGAAGTTTCAAAAGTGATTTAGGAACTATCGTTTACACGACGGAATTGACGCTCATTCGAATTCTGCGTGTATGCGCCAAGGCATTTTCGTAGTAGGTCTTTAGTTGTTAGGTTGTTCTATTTTTTTTGTACAATGATTGGACTACGTGACTCCAAATTGCCACGTTCACCGTCTAGGCTGTTTCATGCCTTTCGGAGCGCTCAGAGATGGTTCGGAATATACGGTCTAAAAATAAACACAATCATTTCGTAAATAAGTCCTGTTGTAAACAATTCGCCTGACGTTCACACATCACTTAAGCCAATCAAAGCCAGTAAAAGCCAACTTTTTTCTACTCAGCCTATAAACCTTAATTGACGAATAAATACGAAAATGGGGTAACGGATAAAACAGTTCACTGGCGGAGGTTCTATAACGTGGAAAAGGAGAACTGTCTGGGTATACAACCCAAAAATTAGTCATCTAAATCGTGAAACACCCCAAAACGTAAATAAGTAAAATAATAATACATTTTAATTGCTGCCTTCTAACCTTAAACGTGGCTCGACTGATTTCAGTCCTTTCATTCGGATACGGCCATACTTTTCGCGAAGAGACAATTGAAATCAGCTTATCGTCGGACATAATTAAGTCCTCCTTTGGCGACGAAGAACAAAGCTTCGTTGCTGCGACTCGAAGTGGAAAGGGGGTGCGCGACTGTACGGGGGTGAATTACATTGCGTGCGATTTAATTGAAACTTTTTCAAGTATTTTCAATAGCTTGTTAACGAGCCGGTATGACCAAGTGGCGCCAACAGCTGGCGCAGCGAAAAAAAGCTCCTGTCTCAATAGATATATAGGGTGTCCCAAAACTGATTGCGTTCCCTGAAATAGGGGGTTGGGGGGTGAAATTCTGAGTCGATTGATATAAGCATGTATGGGTCTCAGATCAACCCCTGAATTATCATCAATTTTTGAAGGCGGGCCAATCAGGTGCGCCCGCCTCGAAAAATTAATAATAATTCAGGGGTTGATCTGAGACCCATACACGCTTATATCAATCGACTCAGAATTTCATCCCCAACACCCCCTTCCAAGGAACGCATTCAGTTCTGGGACATCCTGTATATCGGTGGATTCAAAGATTGCTTTCGATTTTCCACGGTGGATTTAACGTCTCCAATATTCTGCTCGGATGTCACGCAGGAAGACAACTATGATTGAAAGAGCGCTCAGCTGCACCGGGGAAAATATTCCCAATAAGAGAAACTGGAATAATCAAGGGGAAGAAACAAATTGATTTTTAAAAAACCGTTCGCAAGCACTAGACAGCAGAGCTACTCAAGTTTTTTAGTGTATTGTAGCGTACAATTTTTCCACCGTATCCATAACCTCCACTAAATTCATTATACCCGCATTTTCTTTTCCAATTTCGACTATTTTGCGACAGGTCACGTGAACAGTTTATCAGGTATTCGCATCATCCGTGATCCGCAATTCCTGAAGAAAATTCTTCTCTTCGGCAAGAAGTGAATGAACTGTGAATTGACCGCATATATCTTGGTGTGCGGGCCTAACATCCGCTTCGGAAGCTGCTGGTGGAGATTCCCATTCTTGCAGAAAAGCCACGAGCTTCCGGTTCGCAACGTCGGTCGCCGGATGCTCTGATTTAAAGTTGACCAGATAACCACTAAGCTACAGCAGTGGTTGATTCCGATGGTGTATGGTGCGTGGTTAAGGGGTTCGTTAGCATTGCGAGGCAGTCGTTGGAAGAGTAACCACCGGGAAGCGAGGGGAGGGTGCTATACCAAAGTCTTATTAGCGCCATAGACAGCGTCGAATTTGCACGAAAAGCAGCCTGAGGGCAAGTCCAGAGATGGCTTTGATAGGGATGGAAGGTAAATGGAGAATTTTGGCAATCCTGGCAAACCAATGGAGGTCGAACGTTAAGTGACTGTGGCAACGAGGCTGTGTCCCAATAATCCGCTATAGGAAACCTCTCGGTTATCGGAGCTGCCCATATGGGATGTCTTCCAATATTGGTAATTCTACTGCCTGATTAAAATCTTCTCCCGTTCGACATTGTTTAAGGCTTGTCCACACCAGCGTTTCACAGGCTGCACAAACTGCAGGGCACGTTCAATCGCTCATACAATACCAAAAATTCCCGTTCAAATGCTTAAGGGGCCTAGTAGTACAAGTCGAAAAATCATGTTTTTAAAAATCAATATATTTTGACAGTGTATCATCTTATAAAATATTCCCTGAAAATTTCAAGGCGATCGGAACAAAATTTTCAGATTTATAGGCCAGAATGTTGACGCCTGCCGGAACGCTCGGACTGTCGTTCGAATTAAACGCTTCTTTCTCGAAAGTGCGTTTTTGAAGTCGCTGGGCGAAACATCTAAAATACTACTGCATTGGTATTTTTTATTTTTTTAGAGCTTCTAGATGTACAAATATAGTATTTGATGGAAGAATTTTTTCCGATGTATACTTTCGATTTGATGAACGAAAAATGCCCATTTTGCAATAATCAAGACCGTCACTTTGAACATGCGCCATTTTTGTAAAATTTGATTTTTCCGAAGTTTCTTCGATTAATCATAGGATAAACTAATGTACTAACGAAATCTGCTTGATTTTTCGATATTAGATAACCGGGTTTAAAAGGGCATTGCTCACTGTAAAATACGTTTTCGAGAGGTGCTTTCTAGATATTAGTTGTAAATGGATTGTAATTAAATATTTTACATAAAGAAATCACAGACAAAGTAAGATCGCGAGGTCGAACTCCCCAATTTCGACGGAATTTGGCATGTTTGTAGAAAGGGTAAAAATATGCGACACGTATTTTTTTATATCTGCGGAACCCGATTTTTAAGGGGTGAAACGCACCCTCGAAAATAGGGGTGTTTTTCGTTTTTCGTCGATAACGTTTTAACGGTACGAGATACGAAATAAATTCAGATTGCAGCAACGTTTATTTTTATTTGGTTTATTATACATTGGAGATGATAACGATGCAGGTGACATCAAATTTCAAACAGAAAACAGCCCTATTTTCGCGGGTGCGTTTCACCCCTTAAAAATCGGGTTCCGCATACATAAAATAATACGTGTCGCCTATTTTTACCCATTCTACTAACATGCCAAAATTCATAAAAATCGGAGACTTCGATCTCGCGACCTTTCCTTGAGAGTGTTCTTCAGATGATACTTTTTCAAATACCTAATTTTGGTAGAAATTGATCATCACAATTTTCTAAATAAATTCCAAAAATGAGCTGTTTTTGACTGTTGCAACCAAGCTTAACTCGTTAAGTTGTATGCGGGTTTCAGATAGGTGCCTTCAACAATATTCTTCCCGCTTCATTGTCCCGAAGGAAATTGCATTTACGTGGCGAAAATGACAAGGCTCGCCGAAAAGATGCGACTTTGGGAATTACCGTATTTTATACTGCACATATTTCCATTTATACGAGGGCCTTTGAAGCCGGAACGAATAGCAATTTGTACTTCGAGCTTTTCACGTGCACGTCTCGTGTAGCCAACACGGCGGATAGGGGATGAAATGTAATAAATACGCGGGAATGAAGAAGACTCGAGTTGCCCTATTAAAAGTAACTCCAACGAAACAACCTGCTGGCAACGGGGAAATTGAACCAAGTGACAAGGGCCTCTTGAAAATGCACTTTTTCGCCACAGAAATTCATTTCGCGGGCCAGATGATTTTTCATCCCCGATTTTGAGTGGATTTACAAGGAACATCACTTGAGGATCCACCGTCGATTTTGTTGAAACTCATTTACGTGATAAAGCATTGAAAACACGTACTTTTTTATGTGGGACAAAACGGCTTCAAGAGGGGAAACCACCCCTTAAAAAAGGCGTGTCGAGGGGTGGTTTTGCAGTTTCACCCACAAGCAGTCCACCGATCTGAATTAAACGAAAACCAATTTTTTTCTAATGGGAAGCGATGAAACAAATTAAGGGATGACACGTCTTTCTTTGAGGGGTCGTTTCACCCCTTAAAAACATTTTTCTTCAGATGAAACCAATACGTGTCCAATAGTTTTCAATGCTTCATCGCATATATGAATTTCAACAAAATCGAAGGCGGGTACCCAAGGTGGGAAGTCCCTTTAGACACCCGAAAATGAGTCATTTTCCATGCAGTTTTTTTAAGGTGATAAAATAATCGCAATATTTTTTAATTTTGACATCATCTTACCACAACTTTTAAGTGTTATTTTTTTTTATACAAAACTAAATGGCGGCGTTATAAGGTATTCTTTTAGGCGTCTTTTGAAAAACTGCTCATGTTATAGCTCGAAAGTTATTGATCGATCTGGCTGAAATTTTGGGATGTTTGTCACTATAATATTATTGGAAGGATATACCTTTAAAAATATAAAAAAGTATAAAATTAAAAATTAAGTAGACTTCGTAATCAAATTACGTTTTCGACCATTTTCTCGAAAATTTTTATCCCAAAAAAGTAATTTATTTACGCCATAACCTCAAAACTTTATGTATATCCTTCTTATAATGTTATAGTGAGAAACCTCCCAAAATTTCAGCGAGATCGATCAATATCGTTTTGAGCTATAACATGAGCAGTTTTTCAAAAGACGCCTAAAGGAACACCTTATAACGCTGCCATTTTGTTTTGTGTAAAAAAAATGAACACTTGAAAGTCGTAATAAGATAATGTAAATTTTTTTAAATAATGCGATTATTTTATTACTTTCGAAAAAATTAATGAAAAATGACTCATTCACGGGCTTCTGAAGGGATTTCCCTCCTTAAGACCTTAGGCCACAGTAACGGGTATAAAATAATGTGCGAATTTCACAATTTTTTTTCGTATGAAAAACTGATTCACTCATAAAATTAATTACAGATTTATTTAGTATGAATATCAAGCTGTTAGAAAAATATATTTTTTGTACGATGTTCAAAATGGCCGACTACTAATATTGGCAGAATTTAAAATTGACAAATTGAGACAGAGTAATTTTCCGTAAAACATATTTGCCCCCTATGATAAGAAGACATATATGGCAACACTGCATCGTTCCACGTTGAGTTTGCGCGGCATATTTAAAATAATACTGCAACACAATTTTTTATGGGGAAGTAATTTTTCTGAACAAAGTTCTTAATTAGTTATGAATGAACCAACACTTCTATTTCTTACTGAAGATAACATAAAAAATAAAAAATATTAATATTTATAAAGTAAATATTTCTTTATGGCAAAATTTTTAACTTTTGGAACGCGATAATTATTTTTTTCTCGAAATATTGAACAATACTGTTGTGCGATATTGCCAGATGTCTTCTTATTATAGAGGACAAGTATTTTTTACGGACAATTATTCTGTCTAAATTTCAATGCAGACCCCATGTAGGGTGATCGGTAGTGGCCAATGATTGGCCGATGCTCGACGCCAAGCTTGCCAACATTGGCACTCGAGCTTGGCCCGGTCATCGACCAAGCCTTGGATGATAAGAGCGGCCCGATATTCGCAATCAATATTGGCCCTAGAATGGCTTATGAGAATCGGCCGAGCATCGCGTAGGAGTTCATTCGAGAATCGGCCAACAATATGCCCCCTCAAGATTGCCATCATTGGCACTCGAGCTTGGCCCGATTATCGACCGAGTCTTGGCGGATAATTGTGACCCAATATAGATCACCAAAATGGGTCCTGCACTGCCAAAAAAAAAAATTAACTATTTTTGTATTGTAATTCGTCATTACCTGGTCTTTCGAAATGATTAGTTCGAAGAAAATATTTCACCCATATGGGGCTCGAACCTTGAACTTCCCTACTCATAGCCAAACACGCTGCCCCTATGCTACCGAGTGCATTTGAATCACAGATATGGCATAAGATACCAAATGGATTCTTATCATTATTTGTATCACATAAACTATATCAATTAGTTAATATCATTGTGATAATTAGAGAGTGTTATCGAATGACATGTTATAGAATTTTCAAACCTAACCTATATATATATATATATATAATTCCTCTCTCTCCACCTTCTCTACCCCCACAACCCGTTAATATGTGTGTTGCAATAAAGACAGACCATTAGTTCATTAGTTCAAGTTTAATTTGAATAAATAAATATATTTAAAATGAATAATTCCAATAATGGAATGCAATAGGAAAAATTTGATTTCACGAAAAATCTAGTTAATTCAAATAAAAAATAAATACATAGACGCAGTTAGTTAATACTAATAGAATTTTTCTGTCAGTGTAGTATGGTTCATAAAAATCGGCAGAATATCGCGTATGAGCTCGTTCGAGAATCGCCCAACAATGAGTGCATTGATTTGGTAGTATATTTATTAAGAATAATGTCCAATGGACTCGTAAAAAGTATTTATCTCGTCTCTCAATGACTTCAACGCGAAACAATGAATCGTCGATATACGAATTGCGGTTCGATCATGCGTTACTCGGCCGAACATTGGCCTCGTATCGGCAAAAACATGATTGGCGAGTCTATACTTCGCCAAACATCGACCTCGTATCGATAAGCCAATGATTAGAGAGCCTATATTTGGCCGAACATTGTCCTCGTATCGGCAAACCAATGATTGGCGAGTCTATACTTCGCCAAACATCGGCCTCATATCGATAAACCAATAATGAACAAGTCTATACTTGGCCGAACATTGGTCTCATATTGGGAAACCAATGATTGGCCAGTCTATACTTCGCCAAACATCGGCCTCGTATCGACAAGCCAATGTTTAGCGAGTCTACGTTTGGTCGAACATTGGCCGCGTATCGGCAAACCAATGATTGGCGAGTCTATACTTCGCCAAACATCGGCCTAATATCGATAAACCAATAATGAACAAGTCTATACTTGGCCGAACATTGGCCTCGTATTGGCAAACCAATGATTGGCCAGTCTATACTTCGCCAAACATCGGCCTCGTATCGACAAGCCAATGATTAGCGAGTTTACGTTTGGCCGAACATCGGCCGCGTATCGGCAAACCAATGATTGGCGAGTCTATATTTGGCCGAACATTGGCCTCGTATCAGCAAACCAATGTTGGCTAATCAATACTCAGCCGAGCATTGGCGTACAATTTGTTAATCGATCATCGTCCCGCCAACATTGGTCCAAGTATTGGCCGTTACGGTTTGATTGGCGAAACCTACATGGGACCCTGCAGTGTTGAACGTTGCAATTTTAAAACACATTATCTCCCAATCTAAATAGTCGGCTGTGCTGAAATTCCACTCAAACCTGCATAATAATACGAATAATGTCTAGTTAAAATTTGAACAAAATCTATAGAAATCGAGCTTGCGCGCTCGTACTACCTTAAGTGATGTTGCTTGTTAGTGTTGACTCGAATCATGATTTCATGCACGATACATGTGCAAGTGCACGGCTTCACTTGCAAAAGGGATGGCAACCAACAAAATTAAAGTTTGCGAAAAGAAATTGTGCCCGAGTTTGTATCTTAGCGTTCACCTCGGTGAAATGGAGGTCAGATGTGGAGAGATGGGGGACGGAAAAGAATAATGGAAAATTGATGCAGCACTAAACAACGTCATCTTCGGTGTCCATTGAGTCATTTCATTGGGGGAAGCTCGCAAGCCTGCAGCCTTCGTCTCCTCAAAGTTCTTCTGTCACGATGGCAGGTCGCCGCCCTAAATTCGTTAACTCCCCGAAGTTCTCGTCCATTCCATGGCGGGTTAGCTCCCAAGCTCTGACATTCCGCTCATAGTGAAAGCTTGTCGCGCGATACATAAAAACCTTCTAGTTTGCTCGAAACTTCGCGACGATGGGTCGCAAGCTCGTTCCACAAATGGACTAACTTTCTCGATGGCGCGGCCTCGTTCGGCCTTCTTGTTTACAAGCTTCCGTTCAATCAAGTGCTCGCGAAGAAACAGTGCAAGTTTGAAAACTCGAAACGAGCTTAAGTTTTTTTTGCCAAAGTTGACGTTGATACGTTCAATGGACGACTGCTGCCATCAGTCCCTTTACGATGATTAATTTCGCATTTATGGAACATTAAGGGGTTAGGCCACAGTAACGGGTATAAAATCATGATCGAATTTAACAATATTTTTCGTATGAAAAAGTGATTCACTCATAAAATTAATTACACATCTATTTAGTATGAATATCAAGCTGTTTGAATTTTTTTTTTCAGCGCACAAAGTGGCCGACTTTTAATATTTTCTTTTGTTATCTTTTTTTAGGCGCTCTGCGGCGTCACATTTAGCATTCACAATTTTTTACCTAGAACATAAAACAAAAATTCTCGTCAATCTACATTAGAATACCTAGGGAAGTACGTACGGAATTTAAAAAATATTGTTATATTCAAAACTTGTAGGTATTTGAACTTAAGGGGAGGGTAGGGGTTTACACTTTTGAAAAATCGATTTTTTTGGCTTTTCTTATAGTTAAACATTTCAAGAATATAATTCCAAAATTTCAAGTCAATCAGAGCAAAACTCTCGAAGTTATTGACTATTTAGTCCCGCTCCTCTAACACTGTAGCTCCGACTTCTCTAAACTTCAAACGCGTTTTTCTCGAAACCACTTTTTCAAAGTCCGTGTTCACTGCCATTTGAAAACTACATGACCGATTTATTTCAGACTTGGTACACACTTTCTACATATAAAATACCTCCCTCCAACGGTTAGTTTGAGATTTTTTTTTACATTGAGGGGGTTTTCCACCCCCAAAATGGCGGAATTTTTCGTGAAAAATAGCACTTTTCACTTTACATGACCACCAAAAATTTAGAAATGAAAAAAAAATTATCAAAGACCGTTGGGGGGAGGATTTGATGATACTTTGACTAAATTTTAATGGTACTTGATTTCAGATAATTTCTAGCTGAGATACAGTGAACACCGCAAATCATGTTTTTCCAAAGGCGTTCTTGGAAAAGCTTTGTCACCGGCTTGTTTGTGGTTATTTTCGCGTACAAATTTCACGGAATGTTCTTGAAATGACATTTAACAATGTACAAAAGGTTTCAATAAATTTACTCTATCGAGATATTTTTCAGAATTTTCAGTGAAAAATTTCGTTATAACTGCTCATAAACTGCTCATAAAATGAAAAGTTTTCGATTAATCAGAAATTCCGTACGTACTTATCTGCGGAATGCAATTAGGAACATAACTTTTCAATTCAAAGTATATCGAGTGACAATTGTTGAAGTTGTTTGCCACGCCAATTGGAAAAAAGCTGTTTCGAGAAATTTCGAGTATTCGGACATTATGGACATCGAAAAAAAATTCTAACAGCTTAATATTCATACAATATAGATGTATAATTGATTATATGAGTGAATCACTTTTTCATACGAAAAAAATTTGTTAAACTCGCACATAATTTTATACCCGTTACTGTGGTCTAACCCCTTAAAAAATCTGTAGCTTTTCCAAAGTCTTCGTCCTCCACTTGCGCTAAGAGTAGCCTTTCTTGAGGCTACTCTTGTGGTTACACCACTCTAGTATGGCGTTATCCCTTATGGTGCAGGCATCATAGATTAAAGGTAAACAAAAATTTTTCTCGTATGGTGCAGGCGTCGCAGATTAAAGGTAAATAACAATTTCAAGGATTTAAGTGCTCGTAGAACTTTAAGCGCGTTTTTCTCGCAACCACTTATTTCAAACTGGGAGGACGGATTACTCGAACACCTTTGCATGGATCGATTTGAAATTTTGATAGTAGCTTCACAATTACGTTCTCTATGGGAGTACGTAGGCATTTTTTGATTAAACGTAAACTTTTTTTAATAAACAATTTACTGCTTATTTTTGGGCAAAAAATCGATTTATTTCTGTCACAGAGCGACATTTTTCCAAAATCTGATAAAAAAATCCTTGCGTAGTCCTTTAGCTAATAATATATAGATTATATTTTTTTTTGTTTTTGTTCCAGGTCTTATACTTTAGGAGAAAACCGTCCTTCCGTGAAGCTATTTGTTAAAAACACGTTTTCCAAGATGGGCTCTGTCGCCGCCATTTTGTATGAAAATTATAATAATTTTTTTTTCTATACTTTAATATGTGTTGAATAAACTCTCTCAAAAGAAATCCTATTCCTTTTTTCATGCTCCCAAAATACATTGTCAAAGTTGGGCCTTATTTTCTGCTGCTAGAGTGGTGTTACCCCTTAAGGCGGGACTATTTACAACGATGAAAAAATCGATTTCTTTTTTTTTCTCTCTTAACGATCGAACTATATATTCGAAACTCGAAAAACGAAATTCGGAAAGTTTTAAACGTTACGATGGGCAAAAAGCAATTAAATTAATAACTAGCAATTACGATTACCACTGTAATCGATCATTTCAGGCGTATGCATAACTTTGGAATTTCAAAAAATCGCTTTTTTGGTTTATTTTATTTTCTTATTACGCAGAGTCTTAACTTTGATTTGGTTAAAAGATTTTGTAAAAATTCCAAAAATTGACCGAGTTATGACGATTTAAGTGAAGCAGGCCATACCGTCTCGTTGCGTTACGACTCTAGCGCTGCGCGGTGCATTGTATGGCTTCTAAGGGCATTGATATGACTTTGTCCAACTGGGCTATTTGATTGTTATACGGTGCAGGAATAGCAGATTGAAGGTACGAAAAATAATTGTGATTTTATCTCAAGCAAGTAGTTCATGCGACAAGGCACTTTCTTACAATTACATTTTTCAAATAACAATTGCGACGATAGAGTGCATTTCATAGATAGCAATTTTTTTTATAAAATATGTTTAATTCATTTACTAGCTCCATTAGTAATGGAGATATAAGCGACGAAAATTAATCGTATCACCTCTCAATCATCGTTTCGTCCCTTTCACTCATCATTCCATCTCTTTCATAAAAATGTTCTTTGTTCATATCTCCATGGCTAATGGAGATAGGAAAAAAAGTGAAAGAGATTTTTTTATTGTCAATTCAAAAAGAAACATATTTTATTTCAAACTTTTTTTCTACAAAATGCACTTTTTCGTCACAATCGTCATTATTACAATTAAATTTTTGATAGCGAAAAAAAACAATTCTAGAACAAAATAAATGTTCTATTTGTATTGCCCGTACCCGAAGCCATAAAGAACCACCGAAGATATTGAGCAGACCCAAACATTTATATGAAAATTATATACGGAGGAAGTGAATTTGGTACGTTTTCTTCTCTTGCGTTTATCTCGAAAGAATACTTTGCAATTTGGCGTACGTCATATCTTAAAATATAATAGTCCGATTTACTTCAAATTTGGACTGATCATATTTTATAACATTTTCAATCGACAGACCGGATGATTTTTTCATATGTTCCTCCGTTTGTTAATAACAAACGTTTGAAGTCGTTATTTTTTTTATCGAAAATGGACATTTTTTCAACACCGTGCAATAAATGCAAATTTAAAAATTTTGAAAAACCGTCCGCTGGGTCTATAACTTCGCCATTGTACTAAAGTCCTAATGTATCATGCCAATACCTGAGACGACAAAAGAATAATGTAATTCGATCTGTTTTTTTAACTTCAAGGTTATGCGTGCCTCTTAATTACTTTGTCATAGATTACTTAAGTAATTAGTTTCCGCAAGTACCTAGTGCAATTCAATTCAAAATCTACGTGTTTTTCTCAAAACTGCATTTTCGGCATTGGCGTGCAGGATTACTGAAAAACTATTGAGCCGATTGGGTTGAAACTTTGTCGAATTATTGATAATATTGCTATCTTCTTAACGAGAATTATTTTTTTTTAAAGAGAAAAAAATACTTTTTAAATCCAAATTTCATATAATCTTTGCGTGAAATGTTGATTTTTTTGTCAATGCGTGCATTCTCTCAAATTTGCATGTTTGTTCATTTGAATTACTGTCAAATAGAAAATATACATGTTCTAACTGAAAAATCTTCTTGATTTTTTTTGCAAATCAATGTCTCCAGCATACTAGACTGCACGTCGATTCGCAACTCCTGCGGCAACGTTGCTGTAACACTGTAAAATCATGTGCGAATTTAACAATTGTTTTTCGTATGAAAAAGTGATTCACCCATAAAATTAATTACACATCTATTTAGTATGAATATCAAGTTGTTAGAAAATATATATATCTTTTTTTTATGTACAAAATGGGCGACTACTCCAAACTGCTCGAACCAGCTTTTTTCCAATTGGCGTGACAAATAACTTCAACAATTTTCACTCGATTTACTTCAAATTTAAAAGTTATATTCCCGATTGCATTTAGCAGAGAAGTACGTACGGAATTTCTGATTAATCGAAAACTTTTCATTTTATGAGAAGTTTATGAGCACTTATAACGAAATGTTTCTCTGAACATTCGTTTCTTAAGTTCAAATACCTACAACTTTTGAATAAACCAATATTTTTTAAATTTCGTACGTACTTCTCTAGGTATTCTAATGTAGATTGACGAGAATTTTTGTTTTTTGTACTAGGTAAAAAATTGTGGATGCTAAATGTCACTTCGCGGAGCGCCTAAAAAATATAACAAAAGAAAATATTCGTAGTCGGCCACTTTCTACACTGAAAAAAATTCAAACAGCTTGATATTCAAACTCAATAGATATGTAATTAATTTTATGAGTGAATCACTTTTTCATACGAAAAAAAATTGTTAAATTCGATCAAGATTTTATACCCGTTACTGTGGCCTAACGCCTTAAATATACTATTAACGTATACCTACAGTTTGGCAAAAATATAATAATTACGTCTGTATAAAAAAAAAAACCCTCAAAATAGCTCAACTTTTTTTCGTTTTAATGTATAATCCCGCCTCAACAGTTCCTGATGCACACTTCAGCATCTTGCGCAATCTCCGGTCCGGCGGCAAAACTTTTTTTTTTCAGTCTCTCCCGAGTGACGAAAAAAAATCGATTTTTTAAACCGTTGGCCCTTTCAGTCACGACGTAAAAATCTTTCTCGAGAATGTGATAAGCCTCGGCTCTGAGTCGGTGAAAAATTCTTGTCTCGTCGACTTCGACTCGCCGAACGGGTGCCCTGCAAAGTCGGGGAATGTTGAACATCGATGTGCTCTATCGCTCGCAGAACGGGGCGTATCGATTCCCTCGCCCGGTTCCTCGACTAAGGTGAACGTACGAGATTACGTAGGACGGTGAGAAATTTCCAAGGGATGGAGAGAACACGAGAGCGGAGAGGGAGAGAGCTTGGCTTGAGACACGATAACGTACGTTGTCAAAGGACCATGCCTCAAGTTAAACGTTGTTACAGCCTCAGGAACTTCCTTGTTACCAAGTAACAGTGGAGTTACTTCGTCGCCGCTCTCTCGCCTCTTTCATTGTTGTACTCGTATAATAAGCCTCTTTCGCTAACGGAATTTCGGGAATTTTACGGATATGCTGATTAATAGCGATCCTTCTTCAAAGACGTTTTGAAGCTTGCCACAAGGAATAATTGAGTCGTATCTACTCGGGACTCCTTTCGTTTGTCTCAGCTTCGTAGTGCCCTACGACCCATCACCTGAAAGATGTCGGTAACACAACTCTAGAATTTTGAGAAAAATTGTTTATTTTTTAATTGCTGAAATACTGCTTAAGGGGTTAGGCCACCGTGACGGGTATAAAATCATGTGGGAATTTAACATTTTTTTTCGTATGAAAAAGTGATCCACTCATATAATTAATTACACATCTATTTAATATGAATATCAAGCTGTTAGAACAAAAATATATTTTTTTTCCATGTACAAAATGTCCGACTACTCGAAACTTCTCGAAACAGCTTTTTTCCAATTAGCGTGACAAATAACTTCAACAATTTTTACTCGATTTACTTCAAATTTAAAAGTTATGTTCCTAATTGCATTTCGCAGAGAAGTACGTAAGGAATTTTGGATTCGTCGAAAACTTTTCATTTTATGAGCAATAATAACGAAATTTTTCATTGAAAATTCATTTCTTAAGTTCAAATACCTACAACTTTTGAATAAAACAATATTTTTTAAATTCCGTACGTACTTCTCTAGGTATGCTGATGTAGATTGACGAGAATTTTTATTTTCTGTTCTAGGTCAAAAATTGTGGATGCTAAATGTCACGCCGCGGAGCGCCTAAAAAAAGATAACAAAAGAAAATATTAGGAGTTGGCCATTTTGAACATCGAAAAAAAAAATTTATATTTTCTAATAGCTTATTAGAAAATTACTAATAAATATTTAAAAATATTGTTAAATTCGCACATGATTTTATACCCGTTAGTGTGGCCTAACGCCTTAAACATTATGAAAATGCGTTTTTCTCGAAAACATTTTTTTCAATCTTAGCGAACAGATCACTTCAACGCAGTTACATGGGCCAGTTTGAAATGTTCAATCATTTTTTATTTAATCAAAGTTTGTACAAATGGTGTACTTTTGACCAAAAAACTCGATTTTTCCCTTATAAAGTAAGCGGTAAATTGGTAATAAAATAAAAAGTTTACATTGAATCGAAGAACCTCCACGTACTTCTATAAAGGAGGTAATTGTGAAATTAGGGAAAAAAACGCATTTTCTGGTCAAACGTGCACCATTTTTCTTAAATTTGATAAAATAAAAAATCCCTACGTACCAAGAGTATATAGATTATTTTCACGAGAAATTTGTCCGCTACTGGAGGTGTTTTTTTTAAAGATAATTTCGAAGATTGGCTCTCTCGACGCCATTTTGTACAAAAATAATAATACCAAAAAAACTCTATACTTCAATATATGCTGGATAATTAATCTAAAAAGAATTCCGATTCCTTTTATTATACTCAATAAAAAATCGTCACAGTTAGGCCTTCTTTTCGGCCGTTAGAGTGGTGTCACCCCTTAAATTTGACAGGCGGAAGTTTCAAATTGAGGCCACGTCGCGTGTGGTGAACAATTTGTAAATAATTCGAATTTTTTGCCTGCATGAGAAATATCAGTGGAAACAAATTTACATTCTCTTAGTGCAGTATCAGTCAATAGGTCCCTTTAGTGGAACAACATTGTGGCGGGTAAATAAATGTTTTTTGTTTCATTTTCTCTAAGTACACGTATTTAAGAATATGTTTAAAAAAATTGAAATTAAGATATTGAAAATTGACCAAGTTGCAGACGATCCAGTGTGAGCAGGAAGCGCCACGATTTACGTACACTAAAACTTTCAATCGCGTTTTTCTCGAAATTACTTTTCTTGACCCGCCGGAATCATAAGTCTAGCTATAATTATTCGATTTTTAATGTTCAAAAACCGGCATTTTTGCAATTGCCGTAGTTATCTTTGCACGTAACCGTAATAAAATATCATTAAGTGTTTTTAAGCCCCTGAATATGAGAAAAAACTTCGTCAAAATTACATTTTTTTAAACACCTGCTTTTGTGTGATGTTTTTTTTTCTTAAAAAAACTTTTCAGCTTATAAAACCTTTTTATTTTTATTTTTCAGCCTAACTATTGTCAAGTTATCGATCCGGCGGTCGGACGGAATTTTAATACAGAAGCTCTATTATACCTCAATAAGTTGTCAATTTAAAAAGAATTTAATAAATATTTAAACGGAACAAGTTCAATGTATGCTTAATACCTGCCTACTACTAGGTAGGTATGCTTAATACCTACATACCTACTTTCCAAATTCGAAATAAATAATACAATAGATTCAACGAATCGGAAAAACTACCTTTTTCGGTCCGTCACGATGGTGTCCTCCCTGAAAATCCTAATCAACGCTAGTTAACAAATAAATCCGCCGGCTGAAATACGTGCTGCGAGCGCCCAGCAAACTATTCTTGTACCTCTTTGATTTAAGAATTTGGCATCTGTTACGAAAATCCCATTCGGGAACTATATTTACATCGAATTTTTGCAGTAGCTCTTGGATAAACAATTTTCGAGTAACCGATAAAAAATATTTCTCATTTGGCGATATTCCATATTTTTGAATGAACTAGAATTGGTAATCAGTGGTTGTAAAATACTGTTGTTTAATATACAACAGATTAGTTCACAATAAAGGTGTAAGATGTAGTATATTATTCACAACAAGAAAAGTGATCAAGTTCTTCCAATGTTGCAGTTATGAACACATCTAACAGGCTACAGAAACCTGCTTTAGGAAAAGGCTCCTCTTTGCCTGCGATTCAAATAATAACTGTTTCATTCCAATATCCAATATCCAATATCTAAAAATCGACATACCTGGAACGTTTATGAATTGTGACATGGTCAAGATCGATCGCCAAGTCGCCAAGGATTCGGGCAGTCCTTTCTAATGAACCTTGACTAGTTTCGTCTACGTGGGGTCTTAATGTGATTAATGGCAATCTCCTGAGGGACTCAAGCTTTGCATCATTCAAATGAGCATGAAGGCGTCCGGTGAGAGATCGAGTTAGGTAGAGACGGAGAGGTAAGTCGTGATGACGGACAGAAATAAATGAATTGATGAGCGAGCTAACAAAAATATCCTCTCGTCAGTCTCTTTGATCACATCCAGCATGCGTAACATTTCCGCAGTCCCTTATTAATGGTCCCTCGTCAGGTTCACCGCGAAATAACTTTTTCCATTTAAGCTTTTTTGTTGATCACGTTCTAAATTGATTAATCGTATCAATTATCTCTCCGACCAACAGCTCCAAGCTTTGCGACGCTTTGAAGGTCTCCCTTGCCATGTTTAATTTGATTTCAGTACTCCGCCGACACACACGTTGATGAATATGCAAATTATAGATGGTCCAGGCAATAAGCATGAAAGTAAGCACTTTTTAGATATAAATATGCAACGTTGATCTACGGGTAATTGGATGTCGCTGAATCTAATAGCGATAATAATTTTGCAACACCGAGAAAATGTTAAAGAATGTTTAAAAACCGTTTAATCCGAAACCTTATGATTTTATCCGAAAATGTGCCAAACAAAAGTTGTTTGGGACATAAAAGTACGTAAAAAAGTATTGACCGTTCATCTTCGTATCTTCAAAAATAAGGGAGAAAATAACGAAAAACCATTCAATTAGGGGACGAAAGCCTCAAAGTTAAAAAAAATAAAATAAATATCAAATTCGTAAATATCTCGGGTTTTTTGTTACACATTGCGTTAATCTAACTTTCTACAGATTTTTTTATTTTTATTTATTGTATAAGTATTCAAAAATGATGACAGAACATTGACGAAATTACTGGTTGAGGATCACTGTCAGAAAGAGGCGCACTACATGGCTATATATGCACATGCGCGCAACGCGCTCCAATGAGTATCTTGCGTCCCTTACTTCCAGTGGTACTTCGGCTACAAAGGGATTTTGTCTTGCAGACAAATTTTCATTCGTCTTTTTCTCCCTCATTTTTCAATATACGAAGACGAACGTTCAATACTTTTTTACGTACTTTTTTGTCCCAAACAACTTTTGTTTGACATATTTTCCGAAAAAATTAATAGGTCCTGTGTTAAATCGTTTATAAACATGTTAAATCATTTTCTTGGGGGTTGATTGCAAAATCATTATAGCCATTTGATTCAATCATCCAATTGCGTCATCCAATTTCCCTCAGTTTAATTTTGCGTATTTATATATAAAAAGTGCTTACTTTAGAAATGTTTACTCGACTAAGAGATGAAGATTCGGCGTTGGGTTGCTCGTTCGCGAATATCAATAGACTCGTCATCTCCAAATAGCCGGTGATTCGTCGCTATTTTTACGATCGTAGTTGATCAGTGATTTATTTTATTCCATAGTCTAATGAACAGCTTGGTTCCTCAATTCACAATGGATTGAAAGGAAGAGACTTGTTGATTGAAGTCGTCAGGAAGGTAGCCTCAGCGTCGGATAAAAAGCGATTCAATTGTAAATCATGATCTTCATCATTGCTGTATTTTTGTTGTCATCAATACGTTTGTGTGATTTTTGTTGCGCACTGCAGTAATCACGCCTCATTTGTCTCCTGGGTTAAAAAGTTAAAACCTGATGAAGATACGTCATTCGCAAGATACGATCGTGGCTTACTTAGTGAGCTAGTCGAAGCAAATAGTCCTGCATAATAAAGTTCTTTTTTCGTCTCTGTAGATTGACTGAGACGTTGATTTTATTACGAAAGGTAATCGGCTTAGACGGCGTCATTCAGACGCCACTTACCATTTCATTAGCACTGATGGCACGCGCGAATACTCGTGTAAAAGAAAATTTACCGTGACTTTTCGTGCTTCTAAATTCTCGTTGATCAATAGTCGTCTCTTATAAGTGATGTCAAAATCAGTCTTCGTCATACTTATTCATACTTTTCATAGATTTCTTCCAGGCGGGAACAATTTTTGCACGCGTACAACTTTTTGGCTGAAAAATTAATTTTTTTTTACGAACGCACGAAATACTAACTTTGTGTCTGGTTCGGGCAATTTATTCAGGTTGCCTCGGGAAATCCAGAGACTCGAGCAATATCGAGAAATTTTATAACGGAGTGAAAGTAAGCCGCAAGCTCACGATCCGTTCTCTCTTCGACCACCGGGCACAATTTTTATTTCTACCACATTCTTTCTCTCTCTTTCTCGCTCTTGTGTACTTTTTCGCCTTGCTTTTCCCACTTTTCCAATCCTTTTTCATCGCACGTGCGTCCCATTGATATTCAATCGGCGATTTATTTTAACATTGCATTGGCAAGAATGTGCCAAGGATTCGAAGCACGATAACGTTGGTGGTGGATTCCTCGGAACAAGCGAACGATATATCGTAGAAACCGTAACAATTTCGCGTTTGTTTTATTTCTGAATATTTTTCTCTCTATGTTTTAAATTCTATATCATGATGGAAGCCTTACTTGCGTGAACATTAGCGCGTCACAAATTTGAGTTCTATTTTTTCCCCATTTTCTCATCATGTTCTTTAAAGAAAAAAAAAATTGTCGCCGAAGCTGCGAGTGGCAAAAAAATATTTAGAGGTCGCTCAAGCCGCTCGAAAGTTAAAATTTTCATCGAGTTTTTTTTTTCGTTCACTTTTCACCCTTGAGTTTTACGCTTTATCATTTTTAAATTTACCTCGCGAAAGTTCTAGCCGGCCAATGAATATTTAGTGGTCGCTCAAGGTTGTCGAAATTTACAATTTTCGCCAAAAAATAAATCTCGCATGCACTATAATTCCTTGTGGCATGAAAACAAAAAAAACAGCGAAGTGTTACATTTTATAAATAATTTATCATAATAATTTGTAAGAAACACCAATTAGACGATATGTGTTAATATGTATTATTGTATTATGGCGTCGCTTGTCACAGAGTACAGCTACGATTGGTCCGCAGTTTGACTAACGAGACCAACTGTGGGATCCATTACGATGCGCGGAAAACAGCTGCCATTTCATTTTTACAAATGAAAGAACCTACAATTTTGTTTACGGACAAGAGCTTTAAAGAATGATTTTATGGAAACAAAGATTATGATTCTTGGGTTAGAAGGGTGAGGTAAATCTGAAAAGTCTGCCTCTAAAGAAAAAAAGATTAATTGTTGTCAAAATATTACGAAGCGTCAAATATATGAGTGAGAAGAGTAAAAAAAAATCGGCGAAAATTGGAAATTTCTAAGCTCTTGAGTGACGACTAAATATTTCATTTAAAAATTATACACCGTAAAATTCATGGGTGAAAAGTGAACGAAAAAAATCCATTTTTGAATGAAAATTTGAATTTTTTGGAGCTTGAGCAACCTCTGATTATTTGTTGACCGTTCGCAGCTTTCGCGACAACTTTTTTTTTCTTTAAAGAAAATAATTAGATGGTGAGAAAAAGGAAAAAAATAGAGCCCCAATTTATGCCACCCTAGTCAACATTTTTCTAAAGACTTCCTTCTGACATTGCTCAGGACGAGAAACTGATGCGAAAGACTTCAGATCCTGCCCTGTCGCTCGAAAGTTCTAATTAATAAGAGATCTGTATTAAGGTATTCCTTTCGCGGAGGGCCGTATTTTTTGGGGTCATCAGCAGTGCCCTTCTGAGTCATCGATAAATTACAGTGGCGCTTAATTTTAAAAAAGTTACAATTAACTATTCTATCCAACGATAGACTAGAATGAATTTTTTCGCAAATTAAGAAGATTTATGACGAACAACACTTACGTGTCTACATTCGATTTTCTGGAAACTCATATATGTGATGAAGCATTGAAAACTATTAAACGTGAAACGACCCCTCACAGAAACGCATGTCAGCGCTTAATTATTTTTTTTTCGATTTTTCTATTATGGATTTTTTATTGTCATGATTTCATTTTCATTTCACATATATGAGTTTCAACCAAATCGGGGGTGGACACTTAAGGAGTTAGGCCACTCTAGAGGCCGAAAAATAAGCTTTTGGGGGATTTTTTTTTTCAGAAAATTTAAGTCAGACCATTATCTTACGATTTTTTAGGCAAATTTTTGGAAAGTGAAAAATTTGCGTAAAAAATCGTCAGATAATTGTTAATAACATATGAACTATGCAATATTTTTAAAAAACCTACGTACTTCTATAGACAATGTATTTTTCAAGATACATTCAACATTTCAAGTGAATGGGTTGAAAATTGGCTCAGTTATATTTCCGGCCAACTTAAAAAATGCAGGTTTGAGATAAATGCTGCACAGCCGCCATTTTAAAATTAATCGCTTCAAAAAAATTATTGTATACAATCACTGATATGTACGATAAAAACCCTTTTTGTAGTCTCGATTTATTTTATAGTTTTCTGAAAAGAAAAAAAAATCCACAAAAATTCTTTTTCTTGGGCCTCTAGAGGCCAAAGGCCTTAAGTGATGTTCCTTGTCAGACATTTTTACTTTTTCTCTGAAAAGTCGAGGCTACGAAAATTCTTCTGCCAGTCACATTTTTCCAAGTAATTTCTTTCTAAGTTACTTTTCAGATATACATTTCCAAGTTACTTTTCAGATATTTATTTATTCATTTAGTAATATTTTATTTAAACATTCGCTGACCCCTCTGTATTTCGCCCTTACGGAAACTTTGGAATTGTTTACACGCGTAGTGCATTTTATATATGACATCTAGAGTTATTTAGTGTATGAATTATTAGACAGAAACGTCATCTCCATAAAGTTCCGCATACTTAACACGATTTTTAGAATCGTAATTTGTTGTTAAAAGTTCGGTAACTTGGCTTGAACTTTCACCAGTATACCAGGATGTATTTTCACTAAAAAATAGACGAAAATCAGTTGATTGTTAAATATTTGGGTTCGTGAAAGGAATGCCTCAAGCCGCTGCACTGAGAACAACGAAATCACGAGGAAAGTCATTTTCAGTTTCAATTATCTAATTCCGCAGGGTCGACTAATTTACCATCAGCACACAGTGCATTCCGAGAAATACGGTTTCTAGTACGCCGTAAATTTCCGGTTTAATTTAGTGGAGCTTTCGCGAGCTACAGGTATCTCGAGACTTGCGGAAGTGTCGAAGCCCGTCGGTGCAGATTGCCTAACTACGTCAATGCGATACAGGCTTAACGAAGTCGATGTTCTTTGAATACAGGCTTGCAACCCCATACGACTGTGGAGGTGCACATGCAGAACAGGCTACGAGTAAGCTAAACTGTCAAACGGAACCGACAGGGTGATAATTTTGCTGATATAATAAGTTTGAAGAGAAATGCCGTCTGTTGGGAAAATGCAATTACTCCGAGTAACTAGTGCAGAGAAGGTGCAAATGAAGGGATCACCAGTATACGTTTTCCTACTCATATTTATAATTGGTGTATTTTTCTTGTTTCAGAAAGTCTTGGCGACGGGACGCACGAAAATAAATACTCGCAATGTGAATTAAAACGAATAACAATAAAACAATTAATATTTCGAGTGGGTCCAGAAATAGCAAGATAACGCGATAAAAACATCGAAAAAAAGTATCAAATCCTTAAAACAGAGCAGGGTAAAAAAAAGTTTCCAAAAGCGGGGCTATATCTTGATATTGTTCCTCCAAGAACACAAAAAAATGATTGAAGTAACAAGAAAGAATTAAAAAATACGATTAATAATTAATCAACGTGAAAATGGGAAGTAAGAAAAGTGGACACCGAAAAAATTCATTGGGGAGGAAGTAAATCTGTGATGTTGAGATCAATAGTACATGGTGTAGAAAAAAATACCGGCAAAAAAAACGACAAGTGGAATTTTAGGATCTTGCGAAGGATCGACGAGAATATGAAATCCGGCTGGAACTTCAAGAGCTTGGAGAGAAGTGCCGACGGAGGTCGGAGACTCGAAGTCAAGTGGGCGATGTAGAGGGTAGATAGATATCGGAATCAAGGAAATGAAGGCTGAGAATTGAGGGAAAAGACTTTTTTTTATCCGCCAGATCAAACCTAAAACGAAAAACTAAATGCATAGCAATTTGAAAATAATGAATATTCGAGATAAAATTAAACAAGTGATGCTTACAAGTCAGTATTGATGAAAAAGAAATCCGGTGGTGATAAAAATAAGAAATATTGGTGAAAAAAGTGAGAAAAATACGCGCTGATAATACACCAGCAAAATGCGACCGATATTTTCGCCTCTGGTGGCTCTATCGTGTTTGATAATAGTCGCTCGTGGTTATGAAAATTTTCGCGGCAGCAGCGGAATGATAAGAGGGGAGAGCAGTATCAAGATCGGTGCTGGTGCGAATTCCCGTGGCACTGGCACGGGAAGAGGCAATTCGGGTGTACGAATCGGCGAGGGTAGAAGTCCATCCTCGACGAGGCAGAGAGTTATTTCAACGACGACAACCACGACAACGCCACAGCCCTATTACGTACAACCTCTGCCGCCACAATCATCGAACTCTGCCAAAAAAGCGAGCAAGGTTTATCTGAAGGTATCTTCAATCATTTCTTTTTTACCCAATTTATACACCACTCGTTTTTTTTTTTCGAAAGTCGTGTTTTCACTAACCAACTGAGGAAATGGATGTGTGTTTCGCGTCTCGAGGAGGCCCGCTCAACCTGAACAAACCCAGATTAAGAACAATCTGGATAAATTTTGATAAATAATTAAGTGTATTTTTCTTCGGAGCTCTCACAGTGCTGGCCAAATGAAAGAATCCTGGAATTATCCTGAAAGTACTTCATCCAAAATGGGAGAGTTATAATGTTTGAGGTAATTCACTGTTCAGTGTTTCGATCTCCCTTAAGGGGTTAGGCCACTCTAGAGACCGAAAAAATAGGCTTTTTGGGGATTTTTTTCAGAAAAACGACAAAATAAATCGAGATTACAAAAAGGGTGTTTATCATACATATACAATACTGTATACAATAATTTTTTTGAAACGATTAATTTCAAAATGGCGGCTGTGCAGCGTTTTTTCGATGACGACTCCGTTTTTCCTGGGTTCACGGCCGGACAAGCAGCTCCTGTAATTTTTTAGTTATGAGCCAATGCATTTTTTTCGATTATATATAATAACTGCTACAGAAGTACGTAGGGTTTTTTCGATATATAGATTCTTGGCCAAATGGCGCACTTCTAAAGTGGAAAGCGAACAATTTACCTAAAAAATCGTCAGATAATTGTCAATAACAAATGAACTATGCAATATAAAGAAAATCCTACGTACTTCTATAGAAAATGTATTTTTGAAGATATATTCAACATTTCAAGTGAATCGGTTGAAAATATTCTGAGTTATGTTTCCGGCCAACTTAAAAAATGCAGTTTTGAGATAAACGCTGCACAGCCGCCATTTTGAAATTAATCGCTTAAAAAAATTATTGTATACAGTCACTGATATGTATGATAAACACCCTTTTTTGTAATCTCGATTTATTTTGTAGTTTTTCTGGAAAAAAATCCCCACAAAGCCTATTTTTTCGGCCTCTGGAGTGGCCTAAGGCCTTAACGGGGTATCCCTCGCTGGAAGCCCAATTTGAAGGGTCAGAATGATGCATTTTTTTTTTAGTAACACATTGGTTGGAATAAATTAATTTTTTTCCCAGCATGTTGTTTATATTTTATTATAACCACAAACACATGTTTGTGGTTATAACGTAATTTTTTTCGGAAGGAAATCTTTCGAAGTGTTCGTGGTGCTGCAGTTGGCGTTGCAGTCCTCCTGCGGCGAGGCCCGAAACGGCGGGATCTCTACCAGGCTTAAATGGACTCTGAAACGACAAAAAAAAATTCTTCAAATATATCCAACTAGTCATGGGTTCGCGATCCACTTATCGAAATTTCGAAAAATACGAAAAATGACAGCTTCTCCAAAGAAAACCTCATTTTTCTCTTGAAAAACAGCATGCTGCAGTAATTGTTATTAACAAATGGTTCATCCAATTAAAAAATGCGATCGTGAACAGAAAATAACTACTGTTTGAACGCTAACTGTGCAAATTCGAGTGAATAGTGAGAAACTTACTCAAGATATCGATCTCGCCGTGTCAAGATATGCAGTTTCGAGATAATCGCATTCAAAGTGTTGGTACATAATTTAACCGATCTTGTGAAATATTGTCGTCTTACCGCTAGTCAGCAATTCCGGCACCATATAAGTGTCCTTATATGTAATCAGCAAGTGTAATCTATGCAATCTGCCGGCAGTTTGGGCGTCTTTTGAGTGTTCCTTGTGCGTTGATGTCCGCTTTCGTTATACGCGAATCATCCTCAAGGGGTTACGTGGGTTTCGAAGCCAAAAAAGCATATTGCCTCTATATAAATATATAATAAAAATAAAAATATATAGCATATTGTCTCTATTAAAAAATATATAATATATGAATTATTTTATTAAAAATGTTAAGCACACAAAAAAGCAACATTTCAACAATATTGAAAAAAAATTACATCCAAATATTTGGGAAATTCAACCGGTAGGACCTGGTTTCCGGAGAGCCCTAAAAAAGTGTCCTCGTGGTGGTCAGGATCACCAATTTTTTTCTGTTAGTAAATAAGTATAGCTCGTGATTGAACGGAGGATTTTTTAAAAAAATTACAATTTGAATTTTTGGCAGAGTTGTATGCAAAAAAGTTCAATTTTTTGTACAATTTCCACTACGTATAGCCTTGTAAAATCAGTTGCAATCGAAAAAAAACCTTCGTTCAATCACTAGTCAATGTTATTTTGAAGACGTGTGCAAAATTTCGATAAGATCGGTGCATTAGTTTCTGAAAAATCGTGTCCAACGACTTCAAAAATAGTGTTTTGAGAAAAATGCGATTACCTGCGTCGCTCCCGGCCGGTCTTTCCCAACGGAGGGAATTCCCAAAGGCTCTCTCTCCTAGCCTTTTACTCCGATTGACTTAAACCTTTGGGAGAATATTCTAGATATATTGTACTATTCGATAATAAAATTTAAAAAATGGATTTTTTGAAATTTTCAAACCCACGTAACCCCTTAAGTTTACACGATTCATACGCTAAAATAGGTGTAACTTCGTCAGTTCTTAGAATTTCAGAGTCTGGTTGGTCTTAAAATATTATTGAAAGTTCCCGCTATAACAATATGCAAAAGAAACGATTTTTGTAAGTTTCCAAGAAGAAATACCCCCTTAAAATTTCGTGCGTCATTTATATCAAGAAGCTCTTCAGATTTTTATGGGGTTATTTTAAAGATGTTAGAGATTAAAGATTTCGCAATTAATATTAGATAATCTATGCAATCGTAAGAATAATCACGCGAGGGACATCCCTGAATGCGATGATTAATGACACTTTTTAGTATTATACGTTCACCCATGAAACGTGGAAGATAAAGACACAGTAACTTTTTTAACGAAAATCTTCATAATAACGAGCAGAAAGAAGACGTGAGGGTCGTCGAATTCGATTTGCATCCCTTGGCACGTCCCGGCATCTCCGCTGCACTTTGGCCGGAGCTAAAGTAATGCTGTAAAATGTTCAATGGTGCTGAGCAATCGCTGAATGCGAGCACCGCATCTCTTCATCTAGTCAATGAGTTAGTACATGCAGTGAGTTCAGCCGTACGCTAAAGCTTCTTTTACTGCCACGTACTCCGCATTCTGAATTTGGAAAAAAAAGTAGCCAAGTACTTTATTCAAGGGGCTATACCAATGTGAACACTGAAAATTTGGGTGATTATCGGGAATTTTTTGGAAGAAAAGTACTCATTTAAATGTTTCGGAAAATTAAAAATATATTTGGTTATATTCGACCTATATTACATAATTTTTTATAGAAAAATATCGAGATCCAAGCGACTTATGCGCTGCTTTCGGAGGCGCCAAAAAAAAAGTTCTTCCACTGCTGAGATGATTCCGGCCGATTGAGTAGCTGAAACCGAAAAAAGAAAAAAAAATGTCGTTAAACTGGAAGGTATTTCCTGTAAAATGACGTAGGATTTTCGAAAAATATCAAAATTTAACAAAAAGGCGTAGTTATGAAAAAAGTCTGTTTTCTTGCCTATAAAATGGTCGTTTTTTCAATGCCAGATCGTCAATTTTCATCAAATCAAAAATGTCTTACGTCATTGTAGAGTAAATATATTCAAGAGTGCTCAGTTCAAATTTCAAGTCAATCGGATAATTGCTTTTTGAGTTACAATGTCAGCAAATTTGAAAAATCTCATTTCGAGAAGAACTCCTTTAAAGATTTAACTATCAGTTTTTGCAAGGTAAAATGCTATTTGCCAAAAAAACAACTAATTACAGGATATTCTTGAAAGTATAAACTGTCGAAAAAGGCAAACAATCGATTTTTTGTAAGTGTCACACTGGTATAGCCCCTTAAGGGAGGACACCGCTGTGACGGAACGAAAAAACGTCGTTTTTTTTCATTTTTTGTTGTCTACTGTATTGTTTGTTTGGGACTTGGAAAGAAAGGATCTCATTAAGCATACATTGAACTTATAGCGTGTGAATTTAGATATTAAAAAAAATTAATTAACACTATTATTCAGGTATAGAAGAGCCTCTAGAAGATAACCTAACAATGGTTGGTCTGCGAAATAAAAATATTTTAAAAAATAATCTATATAAATGTAGTTTTCGTTGTAGGTAGGTGTTTTAAGAAAAATAAATGTTCACAAAGTCGCAGATGATAAATATAAAGAGTAATTTTGACGAAATTTTTACTTATATACGGTGGCTTAAAAATTCATAAATTTTAAAACTAAAAATAAACGGCTACGTGCAACGATAGCTATTGCGTTAACAGAAATTTGGCTTTTTCAAAATTGAAGATCGGACAATTATAGCTAGGTTTATAAGTCCAGCCAGGTCGAGAAAAGTCGTGTCGGGAAAAACGGGATTGAAATCGCTTGTAAGTTGGTCATTTTTCAATATTTTAACTTGACATTTTTTTCCATATTCCTGGATATGTATACTTTGAGAGAATGCAAAAAATCAATGTTTTTCACCCGTCGCCGTGGTTTCCCGCCTTAGGACCAAATTCTCCGTTTTTTGACTGAATGAAAATTCAGGCTATGTCAATCGATGATTATGCACATGAACAGAAGCCGCAATTAATGAAGCATTGATTCTATGCAAAAGATTTTGTGATAAAAGACATAGTGATCAATTTCACCACACTTTTGAAAAATCTGAAAATTTCCGATTTTTCCACGTAATTTTTGCGAGTATACGAAAAAATGTTGGTCTTTCCTCAATACCATCATTCCAATAAAAGCAAAGCTGATGAGTACCATCCTCAATCCCAGCTATTTCTTTTTTATCGACGAGAGAGCACCCCTGTCTTCTCCTTTTCATCCCCGTGGGATTTCTCCAGGCACCTAATGTACTCTCCGATCTGTTTCTCCGACCAGCGCTCGCTCGTAAAGCTCCTTCTATTCTGCGTTTGATTGTTCAAGCCGCGTTGATGTTTCAACGCCACCATTCTCGACAGACATTCGCTCTCACGTAGGCATTGTTTCCCAGTAAGGAAATTCGTTTGACAGGTCAGTTTCGGTCCTAATGATAAATGCCTATTTCCTTCGTCTCTATCTAGAGTTCTCAGTCAGAGACATTTGATGTTCTCAGGAATGATTGCGGGACATATTGCCATTGCGACCACATACAACATCGAGTCGATCATAAATTTCTTTTCGAAACATTTGGTGGAGACAATTTGGGCACCATAACCTCTTAGGACTCTTACCACTTTTCGCCGCGTCTTCATAATCTCGCCTCGCAGTAGTTCAAGTTGTTGCTTGATGCTGCCAGTACACTTATGGAGGGAGATTACCACCATTAGGGGTCGACAAAATTCCTGATTTTCATGATTTTTTGAGGAAAGATTTATTCACCATTTTTTAGACTTAGGGTATGTTTAATTACTACTTTTGCCTTTAATTAGAGTTCTCAGCCAGAGAGATTTGATGTTCATAGGAATGATTGCAAAACATATTACTATTGTTACCACATACATCTTCGAGTCATTCGTGAATTTCTCTTCGAGACATTTGGTGGAGACGATTTCGGCACCACAATCCGAAAGAGGAGAATACTTTTGATACTTTTTGTCACGTCTTCATAATCTTGCCTCGTAGCAGCTCAAGTTGTTGCTTGATGCTGCCAGTACACCTTTGAAGTTCGAAAAAATTCCTGATTTTCATGATTCTTTTTTTACGGTAAGATTTATTGACCATTTTTGAGACTTAGGGTATGTTTTATTACTACTTTTGGCCCTACTTAGAGTTCTCAGCCAGAGATATTTGATGTTCCCAGGAATGATTGCGAAACATATTGATATTACGACCACATACTCCACATCTCCGAGTCATTCATAAATTTCTCTTCGAGACATTTGGTGGAGGCAATTTGGGCACCACAATCCGACAGAGGAGAATACTTTTACCACTTTTTGCCACGTCTTAACAATCTTGTCTCGTAGCACCTCAAGTTGTTGCTTGATGCTGCCAGTACAATTATAGAGGGAGATACCTTTAGGGGTGGAAAAAATTCCTGATTTTCATGATTTTTTTTTAAACGAAAGATTTATTCCCCAGTTTGAGACTTAGGGTATGTTTTATTATTACTTTTGGCTCTTCCATGGTATTTTTAAAAATCATTCATCTTCAAAAATGGTGACGGTATGGCACGGTTTTCTAAACGGGTTGCAGTGGACGTTGTTAGAGGGCGTGACACGTAGCGTTGCCGGGATTAATTTGAAAAAAAAAAACCAATTAATATTTTTCGTTCATTAACACCCATACGCAGAATATGAACCAAGAAAAAGTAAGAAATGTTGAAAATCAATGGAACGGTACGCATTGTAACAAAATGTTGAATTCTCCGAAAAAATGGCTCTATTTTACAATCAAAAATACTTTTTTTCCTTCAATTTTCAATAACATTTTAGGTCATGTTTTCGACAATGAGGTTAGAAAGATTTATACCAAATGTCATCATGATCGGTCGATTAGTTTTTTTTTAGCTTACGTCACGCCGTTTTCAAAAATGCAGTTTAGAAGACCATGCCATACCTTCGCTATTTTGAAAGATTAATGGAAATAAAAAATACCATATAACAGCGAAAAGTAGTAATAAAACATACCCTAAATCTTAAAAATAGTGAATAAATCTTTCCTTAAAAAAACAAATCATCAGCAAATTTTTCCCTCGTCTAAATGTATCTCCCCCTTGAAAAAGACGGCTGGTACTTTTCCCCATTCGCCCGTCGTTCTCTCCTACTTTCGAGTAGTTGTGGGACTCGATATGTGTGAGCTAGGCATTTTATGGGGCACCCCTGGGATGGATTTTGGTGCGATATGAGGCCTTGAATCAAACGCGTTCACCGAGTCGTGAGATCGAATTGCCGATAGGCGGATCATCGAATGCGGCGTTGCACGAGTATGTGAGCCCGCGTTATCTTTTGTTTCAGATTACTCATACTCGAGATTATTTTATTTACCGTCGCCGAGATAATACTTTTCATGGTTGATTACCCATTAAAGATGAACGAGATCAGATACCAGAGCAGGCAAGTTCTTTGTCGTCCGGTTTATTACAAAGGTAGCGACCCTTCGAGAGCACCGAGGCGAAAGTTACGACCAGCTCAATGCGTTTAGCCGCTCTCCTTTAAATTGTATGCCTTTCACTCCGCCTCTACATTCGCGTCCATTCATTCGTGACAATCGATATTACGCCAAACCTGCAACAGGTGGACGAACACACCGATCGATCGTAGATTTAATAATAAGGATCCTGCGAACTGCTACGTATATTGAACTATTAAAATGAAGCTTTTCACGTCGTTATATGATACTCAATAGCTCGCCTGGCTCCACAGCCTGACTACGCGTCGACGTTACTACTGGACAATTTCATTTTTCGCGTTATATAATTTCAACCAATTTGCCTCGGTTCTATACGCTATTGAAGTACCTTAATAGCTTATTTTCGTTGGATTAGAGGGTGTTCACTTTACCTGATGCAAATTGGAGCCCGCCCTTTGCTGCCTCACCTTTTATGCGATGACGAGAAAAAACCGATAGATACGTGGCTCGTACTAATTAAAAGGGGTTTATTCATGAAGTGAGCAAATTAATCGTTCGGACAATTTATTTTGATCAGCGAGATTTTTTTAAATCTACCCTGACAGAAATATTCAATTGATATCAACTAACCGCGTTTATTTGATTTTTTCAAATTTGAATTAATTAGATTTTTCGTGAAATCAAGTGTTTCCTATTGCATTCCATTATTGGAATTATTTATTTTTAATATATTTATTTATTCAAATCAAAATCGGTTTAATATCGTTCAATAACTAAATATTTTATTCAATCCTAATAAAATTGTGATTCGGTTTCATTTGTTCAAAAAACGATTTAGTTGAATCCACTAAGTGTATCTGTTTGATTTTTTTTTAATTTAGCATAAATCGAATTTTCGTAGTCAACCATTTTTCTATTTGATTGAACTAATAGTCTGTTTTCATTGCAACACACATATCAAAGGGGAGTGGGGGTAGAGGGGTGGAGAGAGAGGAATTTTATATATATTTCAAACATAACCTATATATATAGGTTATGTTTGAAAAATCTATAGTATAATATTCGATAAAACTCTATAATTATCACAATGATATTAATTAAGTGTTTCATTTCATTTTGGGTTTATGAAATATTTCATGCATATAGCACACTCAGATTTACAGTGTACATTGTAAGCAAATAACGATTTATTTGAATCGAATCTTTATTTATTCAATTTGAATATATTTAATATTTGGAAAAAATAGTTAAAATATAAAAAAAATATCTTTGAAACAAATAAGATCGTAGTAGGTATTTCCTCGTGAGACGAGGAAAAAACCTATTTGATTTATAAATCCTATTTAAATTTTTTTTTGTAGTATAAAAGAGGCTCGCCAGGAAGCAATGCATTTCAGATTATTTGATTATGCATGTTATTCTGCAGATTATGAACAGCGTGTGGTTGCTGAATATTGTAGACTGATTTACAAACGTTAGGGTGGTCTTCATTTCTCTTTTTACAGATCCACAGGGATCAGTCGTCAAGTTGCAATTGCTCGAATGCAGGCGATGTTGTTATTAGTGCGATTCGTTGCGTCAACGCTACAGACATCTAAACCACACTCGTACTGCTCTGTTTCCGTTGGTATTTTGGGGTTAAGACGTATCTAATTATGACTGGTCCATTTGCAGAGCTTGCGGCTGCTCCATGTCTCAAGGGTTTACACAGCTTTCGACTCAAACTAGCGTATCCCCGGTATTTCCTAAATTCCCATTACAGCCTGCAGCAACCCTATGTTTTGTATCATACGGCCAAATAAAATAAACGACGAATGGCCGAGTCCTTTGGAGCGAAGAAACGATTTTATCCAACGGAAAGAATTTTCTTTGCAGAGAAACTTAATTAAAATCCAAATTGACTGGATGTGACATTAGGCAGTAGCGGAATCCAGTCTCGGAAATTCAGCAAAGCATAATTATCGAGAAAGAATATGCCTTTTGAACCACTCTTCGCTTCTACGTACATGTTTTATAAAGGGAGTCTTAAAAAAAACTTTAAAATTCAATATCTCGAAAACTATTGCGAGTTCCCAAAAATTCCTTTAGGGGTAGTCTTAAAATATTAAAAAGGAGGTTTGTGCAAATTTTCACCCCGATCGGAGTGGGTTCGGAATCTTACCCTTAGAGAAAACTTAAAAATTCAATATCTCGAAAACTATTGCGAGTTCCCAAAAATTCCTTTAGAGGTAGTCTTAAAATATTTAAAGGACGATTTGTGCAAAATTTCAGCTCAATCGGAGGTTGGGAGTTTTCGGAACATTATCCCCTTTATGTTTGTACCTCATATTAAAAAAATATATTCGTACTTTCCAAATAAACAATACATTTTATTGACAAATTAAAATGTCAGGTCATTTTGAGACACCCTTTACATGGGAGAATTACAATTCATAGGAATTCGTCGCTTATGAAATTGATTACGAAGCGAATATGATCCTGACTATTATTACAGACTTTGATCTGTTGATCGATTTCTGTAACAGGTGGGAATGGTCGTCCCGTACAAGCTGTTCGGTGTTCGTGAATACACGAAGGCGGTCACGACAGCGATTCACGGATTACAGAAAAGCGCACGGGGTCCGAGGCTCGAGCTTTTTAACGTTTACGACTTCAACGTGACAATTGACATGAAAGAGTTGACGCCCAGTCCAACTGGTGAGTAAAACTTTCTTTTATATTTAATTTAAAATAATGCACGTATATATAATCATAATTTTTTTCTTATATTTAAAAAGAAACGAACTTTGTTTATTACATATCATGCACACACTATTATCATGTAGAGATTCACAAGAAGTGGTAAATTGTTGTCCTTGTCGAAATATTCGTGAAATTTATTTTGACAAATACGGACAAGGATATATACTTGGCGAATCTTTTCTGATAAATGCCAATGTGGTTACGAACTCGGAAAATATCCACAATTAGCTTAATTGTTTTTTTTTCCAAAATGGTATTACACTGGAAAAAAAATTCAGTTGGTTTAACAAAATGTATCTTTAAATACGTTCAACTTGATTTTTGATCTATCGTTAGATTTGATTTTTGATCAACTTGATTGAAACTATCGTTAGATTAACAAAATCTTTGTTATGCCAATCAAAAATCAAGTTGAACGTATTTAAAGATACATTTTGTTAAACCAACTGAATTTTTTTTTCAGTGTACGGTTCGTGTTGTTTTGTCGATTCGTTTTTACTTGGTTAGATATTGCTCATAATTTTTTATTTTCGTTTATAAACAGGGTGTCCCTCTTTTCTCGGCCACCCGAAATAACTCGGTAATTATCGACTTCACAAAAAAATGTTGCAGACGAAAGATGTACGGTGTGAAGGGGGCCATCAAATGTGACCAATTTTTTTTATTTCGTTGGAGGCGCTGACGCACAGTGAAGGTCACCTTCACTTTTTTAAATGGAACGGTATATTTTTTCAACCATCTTGTGGAGCACGTCGAGCCGCATAAAAAACATAGGGCGGTCGAAGTCGTTCAAGGTCATTCAAGGTCACCTATTAAAATGAAATACAAATCTAAATATCTCGGATCACTACCAAATATTTGGTAGTGATTCGAGATATTTAGATTTGTATCGTCGATACTGACCTTGAATTACCTTGAACGACTTTGACCCCCTAATATTTTTTATGCGGCTTGAGGTGCTCCACAAGATGGTTGACAAAGAAGTACCATTCCAATTTAAAAAGTGGAGGTGACCTTTACCGTGCGTCAGCGCCTCCACCGAAATAAAACACAATGGTCGCATTGATGGCCCCCTTCACACCGTACAACTTTTGTCTGGAACATTTTTCTGTGACGTCGATAATTACGGAGTTATTTCGGTTGGCAGAGATAAGAGGGACACCCTCTATATTTCTTCCGTTTATATAGCTTTTTTATTTTCTTAATATCTTTTTATCGTTGTTTATCATTTGTTTATTAGTGTATGTATATATATTGCTTATAATTTTGACTTTCGTTCGCGTTTTCTGTGTGAAAGACGTTGATTGAATTCACTAAATTCCGCAAGTTTGTAGTTAAAAAAATCGTTCCAAAATATTTTGTATGATTTTTATGTTTTATTCGAATGGTTCTTTCAACTTCGATGTTTTCTCGACGATCAATCAATTTTTCAAACATAACAAGGCGATTTTGTGCACTCTTATCCAAGAAAGCTTTATGTAGTTGAAATACGCTTACCTAGATATGAATTAATTTGTTAATTTTTTGCGACGTTAACCGTGAGCGAGACAATTTTAGTAGGAGGGCAATGTATCTACGTAAATGCTCTTGGCTCAATTTTTTGTACACCATACATATAAATTTGATGGGCGAAATGTCACTTTTCAAAAAAAGAACACACTTTTTGAAAAGTATTTGACACAAATAATGAAAAAATCCTTCTCTATTTCCTAGTAAAGTTCCATTTTATAAAATACTCTACTGGAATATCAGAAAATAATCAAGCCGTTGAAGTGTGCATCGTTGAAATGCACCAAAGATTTTCAAAACATTTTTATCAACGTATCTTGATTATAATACAAAATCTTTTTGTTCAGATTTATATTGTTTTTGGGCAGAATCTTCCAAAAGAAATTTAAGGAATTAAAAAAAATTAATGTTCTTGCACTCCAACGATGCGAACTTCAGCCTCATAGATAATCAGGGTGGCAAGCAAAGACAAATATTTTCATTTCCAAAATTTCGATTCTCCATCGCGATTGATAACATGTTCCCATAGCTCCCATGCAATCAATGGGTATTAAGGGCGGGGTAAAGCATTAAATTTTTTTTTCATTTTTTTTTAATTTTTTAAATGAATGCATAATATATCAAGAATATTGTGTTAAAATTTCAAGTCGATCGGAGTAAAATTGACGAAGTTATGAGTATTTGAGAGTCTATTGCTCCATGCCGTTCTCTTCTTTTCTGCGTTTTTCAAACCGTTTTTCTGAGACTTGTCATATTTGAAGTCCGTGTGCACGATAACTCAAAATCTACTGGACCAATCGCTTTGAAATTATGCACAGTACTTCACATAATTCACTAGGTATTGTCGAGAGCTTTTTTGTTTTCTTTAATAATTACTAATTTTTCAACAACAAATTAGCCGATTTTTTTAGCGAAAATCGGGTTTTTGGCTCCCAAGTGCTACGAAAAATCGAAAAATCGAAAAAAAAATCCTCCCTTCATTACCTCGAGAAGCATCTCCTTTAACAAATGCATTTTGATTTTTTTGTTTCAAATGATTCTGTTGCGAGTTATGGTGCACACCGCAAACCAACTTTTTTTTGAAGCGCCTCCGGGGTTTAATTTTCACTCGCTCAATTTTGAATATTTTGCAATGCAAATTTAGGAGAATGTTGTTCAAATGTTACTTTATTATATGTAAATTTTTCAATAAATGAACACTATTCCTTACGCCAAAAAAGAATCTTAAAAACATGCCTTTTTTTCGCCGAATTAACTTTACCCCGCCGTTAATTAAATTTGCTTCGCAAATGTTTATCTCGCAACGAGCAATGCGTGAATTATTTGGGTATAAAAAATTACCAAAAAACCTCAGATTACATACGTTGATGATTGTCAATGTAGAATGTAACGTGTGAAATCTCTCTCCACGTAATATCAGAATGGATGTATTTACTTGGTCATCATTCTTCGGACGAATATTATATTTGGATGAAGTGTCAGCCGAGTTCCACGATGAGAATCTTCTGGCACATTATTTCTCCACTGAGAAGACTATATTCATACCGCAGACCCTTCCGGTGTCTTTTGTAGTGACGTGGCATCGAGAAAGCCTCGTCATCCCCTCACGAAAGGTAGCCATAATCCGATGGCATATTTATGACCTAATCGTGGATACGCCCTCACAACGACCATCGAACATACACCTTGTATCGCGTTACTTCGAGGGTTCTTATTGAGCGTCCAAGAAACCGAAGAAGGGCTTTTCTCGTATATATACAGGGTGTCCTGTTATGACTGGATAATCCTGCAACTATCGATAAGTCCGATCATGTCCAACTATATGGTGGAATTTCAGTTTAGTGAAAGTCCCACGGTTGTCGAGATAAAAATCATCGGCTTTTGGTTTTCCGCATGCCATTTCTACAAATAATAACTTTTTTTTACCCGGTTAAAAAAAAATACTCTTGGCTATTTGTTTTATCTAGAAAAGTCTTCTTTTTAACCTTGTGGTAGTTCTGTAGGTACACGTATGAGCCAAAAGTTTCGGTCGAAGTGTATAGCAACATCCAATGCCTTTACGATGATGTTGGTTGTAAATTTTTGACAGAGCTTGTACCCTCTATATGTCTCACACATTCGCACCTCGTACATAGATAGGTCTCATACTCGTATAGAGAGCGGCGCTGTAATCGTGGCAACAGCGCGATTTTCCTTCAGTCATAGCGTTGAGCTTCCTACGATCCGTCTTTCGCGATATATTTTATACAAATAAAAAAAGCGTGAAAATGTCAACGCAAATGCGATACAAAGGAAAGTTTACAAGAAAAAAGGCGCTTGCTAAAAGACTGAAAGCTGTGACAGCCATGCGTCAAGCAAATGCGGCTAAACGCGATGTGAATAACCATAACCTCAACGAGCAGCAACAAAAATTCGCTGTCGAATACAAGGACGTGTATCGAAGGACGTCGGATACAATTCAAATTGTATTTGCTGTAACAAAGATAATTACAGGCATAAATATAAATTGAACAAATTAAATTTGTTTGCAGATATATTTATTTCACATCCGTCTCAGAATTACTAGAACTCGGGGAAAAAAACACGCTTCGAGTTCCCAGTCCACGCGCCGATCAGCTGGCTGCACCGTACACTGTTGCCATTCCGTTACAGATGGCTGGGCCCGAGTTCGGTGTGGAATAAAATTACCACTTTTCATAAGTCGATATCTCCGAAACTAAACGGTCAAAGTATGACATTCGAAAAAAAATCAATCCCACAATAGCACTGCGTACACGTGTGTTTTTATTTTGAAATCCTAAGATCCGTTTAGAACCTATATCGAGAAATGCGAGCAAACTCCTATCGGTTTACGTGTTACGTATAGGAATCGCGTACTAAAATACCCATATTCAATTGCAATTATCTTATGAACAAAACCGTGATTCGAATTGAACTTTTGGGCATCAGTCCATGAAGGTCCTATCTACACCATACTTAGATTTCACCCCATTCCTAAGATTTGACCAAAACTACAGAACTACCTGAAACGTTAAGGAAACTTGATGAAAAACGATATTATGCAGAATTTTTATACAAATCAATTCGAACGTTAAACTTTGATAGTTTGCGGTGTAAAAAAATGTACCACGCATATCGTGCCAGTTACTTTGAAAAGTTTCTTAGGTATTGTCGATTTATATAATTTGTAGAAATGGCATGCGGCAAACCCAAAGCAGATGGTTTTGAAAAAATAACATCCTATATATATTAATATATACTAATAAATACTAAACTGAAATTGCAGCATATTGTAGAACATGACCTGACCTATCGACGTTTGCAGGATTATCCATTCGCAACAGGATACCTTGTGTATATATATATATATATATATATATATATATATATATACAAGTTACATCTTTTAGATGTTTCGCCCAAGCCATGTGCGCTTCTATTTTTTGCTAGCCGACTACGTTACCATCCAAACTGGTATCAAATTGCTGCACTAGATATCGCTTTGGTTCGCGCACATTTTTCGCATATTTCTAATTTATATATATATATATATATATATATATATATATATATATATATATATATATATTAGACTGATTCAAAAAAAAATTTTTTTCTGGATTTTCGTGCTATTGTTGGGCACTGATCAAACAAAATTTCTCTAAAAAGATGGGCGCGGTCACTCAATTTTTAGAGGTGGCTATCTTGACTTTTTTGTATTTGAATTTTTTTTAACGAACGTATTGCATTTAAACATAGTCATGGCTTCGGATTACGGATAAAAATCGGAAAAGTTTTGAGTTTGTTCTTTTACAAGCATAACAGAGAAAAACTGACCATACGTCGAAGTGCACACGAAACGATGAAAGAAATTTTCGAACAATGGAAATGTGCTGAAATTCCAACGCGTCGATTGAATAACGCAATCTTGAAATCAATAAAACTCCATCTAGTCTGGAAACAACTTTTAAAAAATCGAGTTAAAAAGAATTTGCCGTCACAAATATCGAAGGAGCGTAAATTTAAGAGAGATTTGGACAAACTGTTCAACGTTGCACATTTTCGTTCTGCCCAAAATGTTAACGAACTTGAGAATGGCTGGGAAGAAATGTAAATGAGTTTGAAGATAATATAAGCGTAGCATTTTGAAAATGTAAATATACGATTTATGAATAAAAGCTTATAATTTAATTTTTCGTAAAAAGTGCGAAATGTTAATGCGGATAAATAAATCTACATGAATAACGAGAGTAGTATAGACGCCATTATTGATCTACCTGGATTTGAATTGTGAATATTGCACCCTTTTCAAATTGTTAGAGTTTATTTTTGTTACGAAACAGCTGCTGGATGTGATTTTTATCCGTAATCCGAAGCCATGACTATGCTTAAATGCAATACGTTTGTTAAAAAAAATTCAAATACAAAAAAGTCGAGATAGCCACCTCTAAAAATTGAGTGACCGCGCCCATCTTTTTAGAGAAATTTTGTTTTATCAGTGCCCAACAATAGCACGAGAATCCAGAAGGAAATTTTTTTTTTGAATCAGTCTAATATATATATATATATATATATATATATCGCGAACCAAAGCGATATCTAGTGCAGCAATTTGATACCAGTTTGGATGGTAACGCAGTCTGCTAGCAAAAAATAGAAGCGCACATGGCTTGGGCGAAACATCCAAAAGATGTAACTTCAGCGTGTACGTGACTATCCATAAGGATGGGGTTCCAACCCCGCTTGCTGTAGTTTTTTGACGCCATGTTTCCTCTCTATAACTAGCAGCTCATTGTGATCAGAAACTTCCCGGCTCTCGCGTTCGACGTGCACGACATCACAGACGTTCCAAAAGAAATCCATACCAAGCTCCATTTCTCACTTTACGCGCGTTAAGGATATTCGATGAAGTTTCCTGATCGGGTTGTTGGATTCCGCAATCTTCCAGAATTCCTTATCTCTAGCTCAACTATTTTTTCATCATGCTCGTGACAATTAACTCTGGACTGCAGCAAATGTTGAGAATGTGTTTGCGTTGGAAAATTATCAGACCGTAATTGTGAGGAGTACATCTTCAACCCGAGATTAAATTATAATATCAAGACATACACGTTTAGGGTGAGGTACAAACGTACGTGATAATATTTATCATTATGGAAGCTCTTGCACGTATTTGCAGAAGTAAAACTATTTCGTCCTCGTTGTATCATTACGGAGGGTAGCGAAGCTTCGGCCTTTCTTTTTCCTAGCCAACAGTGCAAGCAGAGCTTAGTTTATCTCGTTATTTATGGCTTTGTACTTCGTTCATTTCCTGCAATTGCTTTCCAACTTCGAGCGAACGTACGAACTTTCACGAGATCACAGGGCGAACTTGTTTCAGCTCGATTAACGGATTACCGAGTTGTAACAGTGGAAAATAGCTGTTTTTTGGTATATTTTTTTTTAGAAAATCATGATCGTGAATTTCTACAAAAATTATGTTGTTGACAAAGTATGATATGAAGAACACTCTGTAATTTTGTTGTGTTCGAATATTTCAATAGACTGTTGGCCAAAAACTTCCCCTCCTGGTTAAACAGGAAACGAACAATAATTTCGATGTGAAATTTCCTATATTTGCAGTGTACACATAATGGGGGGGGGGGGGGGGGGCTTTTGGCCAACAGTATATAATCTATTTACAGCTGATGGCCAGGAAGTACAACTCGAAAACGGCTTTTGCGGTGAGCCATGGCTCTTCTGACCCAGGTTACCTAATATCCAAAAACCCCATTTCGTTAGTATACAGGATGTCCCAGAAATGAATGCGTTCCCCGAGATGGGGGGTTGGGGGTGGAATTCTGAGTCGATTGATATAAGCATGTTTGGGTCTCAGATCAACCCCTGAATTATCATTGATTTTTAAAGGCGGGCCAATCAGGCGTACGTCGTTGAGCGATACGCCGGCTCATCGGGCGCACCTGATTGGTCCGTCTTTAAAAATCAATAATAATTCAGGGGTTGACCTGAGACCCATACATGCTTATATCAATCGACTCAGAATTTCACTCCCAACCCCCCATTTCAGGGAACGCATTCAGTTCTGGGACACCCTGTATTAGTTCATCCTATGATTAATCGTAGAAATTTCTGAAATATGAAACAAAATAACAAATAGCGCATGTTCGAAGTGCGAGTCTCAATTTTTGCGAAAAAATTGGCATTTTTCGTTCATAAATTAAATCAAAAGTATACATCGGCAAAAATTCTTCGATAAAATACTAAATTTTTTTACCTGTGGAAACAACCCTGAAAATTTTAAAAATATTGAAGCAGTAGTTTTTAGATATTTTGCTCGTCGACTTTGAAAACGTACTAGCGAAACGAAAGCGTTTAAGGTATTTCTTTCGCGGAGGGTCGTATTTTGTTGGGGCATGAGGAGGGCCCTTCTGAATCATTGATTAAATTACAGTGGCGCTTAATAGAAATCGGTCGCAATCAATTGTTATAGCCAACGATGAACAGGAATAACAAATTTCGCGCAGTTTTAGTCGGTTCAGACATTTTTACATTTTTTCTGAAAAATCGCGGCTACGAAAATTCGTCCGCTATAGTCACATTTTTCCAAGTTTTATCATTAATAGCTTCTTTAAACATACGGTGACCCCCTAATTTTGCTGTCGTTACGGAATCTTTAGATTTTTTGACACGTGGGGGCATTTTATATCAGACATCTAGAGTTATTTAGTGTATGAATTATTACAAAAAAATGTATCCAGCGTGTTATCTCCATAAACTACTGTAAAATGAGACGATTTTTTTAGTCGTAATTTTTCGTTTAAAAGTTCGGTAACTTGGTTTGAAATTTGACGAGTATAATGGGATATATTATAACTTGATTATGGATGAAAATCAGTTAATTGTTAAATATTCGGGTTCGTGAAAGAAATATTTTAAAGTTTCGACCGACGTTCCGAGCGTTTCGACGAACTTCAAAATAAATTTCTATCAAATTTCATCCGATCACCTTAAATCTTAAATCACCTTAAATCCGATCACCTTAAATCTTCTATCAAATTTCAACCGATCACCTTAAATCTTTCATGGTACATTTATAAGATGATATATTGTCAAAATATATAGTTTTTGAAAAGAGTTATTTTTCGACCATTACAACTAAGCATAACCCCTTAAACATTGAGGAAGCGTGTTGTCGATTTTTATTTCCATGGTACTTTTCTCTGTCAACATCCACTTCCATTTTTCAGCCATTGATCCCTGGGAGTTCTTGCACTATTCCTCTACGATTGAAATTCAATTATCTTCCAGCGATATCGTAGCTCCATATCCATTTTTTTGTATGCAAAGACACATTCGTATTCATTCAAAAAAAGCTCCTCTCGTTAAAAATATAATCGGTACGGTGTTCGTGTAGCTTAAGCTTTTATCCACAGCTCTGAGCTTTCCATCGGCGTGAATTTCACCGAAGCGTAAAATCGAACCTCCTTCCATCCAGCCCATCGCTGTCCCAGTTCAAAGAGAAATAGCGAGGAATTGTACAATTTCGTTTACCGTAGGAAGCTTGCCACATAGGACATATATAAATTCGATTTCGAGTAGCCGCGTGAAGATCGTTTACTTCGTTACGCGTGACAATTACATCGAAATCGATTCGTATTTTCGCGTAAAACGGGGAGTCCTTGGGGCTTTCAATGTCTAGAGAGATAAAATTCAAATCAATGTAAATGAATCTCATCCGTTCGTGCGCGGGTACATCGAGCGCCATGAGAAAAAGCGGCTGACAGAAGGACGACGAGAGGACGAAAAGTTCGTAGACGCTAATGGAGAAGTGTCCGAAGCTTTAACACGCAAATTTCGTCGGAATGCCCAATACGGCACGCCAGAATGGCCTCTCCGAAACTTTATTTTTTCTTCCCCCGAACGAGCTTTTCTCCCCCGGACGAGCTTTTCTTCCCCGGACGAGCTTTTTTCTCATTCGATATCCATCCCATTGGCACATAGACCGATAAAATTCTATTGACTCGTATCTCAGCTACGTTGCATGGTTTTCAAAAACAACTCTACCACTTGTATAGTCTATCAGCGTCTTTCCATCGAGCTATCAAACTCTTCTCTAATCTCTCAGAGGCTTGTTATTCCGAGCTTTCGCGATGTAGACAAAAGTCTGCGCCGATTCACCGAATGTACACTCGCGAGCTTTTACTGACACTTGGCAAACGTTACAACCTTGTAAGAGCTTTATACGAGCTTTTTACGCTTCCAAAATTCGCGTTTACTAGTACTAAATGGCAGATGAGGCTCACGGCTCAACGCACTCTGCCGAAAAGCAGTTCGTTCCAATGTCCCCTTTTCCCTGAAGCTTTTACAAGCCTTCGGGAGTTTTTGGGAAATTTCTAGCCGGTACAAATTTCACCACCGTCGTGGTGACCAGGTTCGAACGCAAGTAGCGAATATAATCCCTGCATGTTGGTGCGTTGGTAAGAACCAAAGTCCTTAACAGTGTGCTTGCATGTGGGATTTGAAAGCTTCATTCAACCTGTGGGTCTCGTAAATGATTGGCGAGTAACGCAACTTTCTTCTATCGTCACTTAAAATGATATACGTATATGGATAATGATAATTTTTTTTTCTAAAATTTCGAGACAAACATACTTTGTTTATTACACGTCACGAACACACTCTCATCATGTCGTCCCTGTCGAAGTATTCGTGAAATGTAATTTAAAAAAAACAGCCAAGTATATATACTTGGTGAATATTTTCTGCTAAATATAGTTACGGACTCGGAAACTACTTAGTTTGATTCTTCTTTTCCCAAATGCCCTTATGATTCGTAATGTTTTTGTCAAGTGACTTTCACTTGGTTTAACATTTTGTCAAAAATGTTACTTTCGTTTGCATTTTCTGTGTGGACGGTCTTAGTTTTTATTCTTATTTTAGTTTATAAGTTAGTATTACTACTACTTACAAGGAACATCCCTCAGGTGACACCCTTTGATTTTGTTGAAATTTGGATATGTTATAAAGCACCGAAAAGTAAGCGATACGTATTTTTTTTATCAGCGGAAAAAGGGTTTTAAGGGGTGAAACCACCCCTTAATATAGGGGTGGTTCACCCCTTAATTTTTTGCAATGTCACTATAGTGGATTATTCATTGCATCGGATCAGAAGAATTTTCGTTTTTGTTTCATTGAAATTGGTGGACTCCTTGTGTTGTAAACTCCTAGAGATGCCTTTTTTCGAGGGGTGGTTTCACTCCTTAAAATCGTTTTTCCGCCGATAAAAAAAAATACGTATCGCCTACTTTTCGGTGCTTTATAACATATCCAAATTTCAACAAAATCGAAGGGCGTCGCCTGAGGGATGTTCCTTGTTAGTTACTAGTTAGTATTCACTAACAAGTAGCATCACTTGAGTTTCCTTCGACTTTGTGAAAACTCATATATGTGATAAAGCATTGAAAACTATCAGACACGTGTTTTTTTTATCGGCGGAAAAATGATTTTAAGGGTGGAAACCACCCCTTAAAAAAGGGGTGTCACCCCTTAATATTTTTTTTCAATACTTCTATTGGAGTCGTGGATTCTTTATCGCTTTACATTAGAAGAATTTTGGTTTTCGTTTCATTCAGAGCTTGTGGGTAAAACTACAAAATGACCACTCAACAAGCCTTTCTTGAAAGGGTGGTGTCCCCCCTTAAACCCCGTTTTCCACCGATAAAAAAATGCGTGTCTAATAGTTTTCAATGCTCTATCACATATATGAGTTTAAAAAAATCGAAGGCGGACACTGTTGTTCCTTGTAAGTTTCGTGACTTTTGGGATTCGAATGGTATTTTTAACTCCTTTATTTTCTCGACGATCGAACAATTTTTTTAGACAAGCAGGTGCTTTTGTGTACTTGTATACAAGAAACTTTCGACAGTTCTTTAAATATGTGACTTGTTCGATAAATAAGGCTGAAATTTTTTGTTTTATCGTTAAAAAAATCAGATTAAAAAAAACCAAATAAACCTAATATAGGCGTCGAAATATTTTAAAAAAGCCTTATTTTATCTCGTGTTTTCGCGAAATTCACCCCCCCCCCCCGCCTTCATTAAAAGTTATGGGGTTTCGAAGATCGCGGAAACACGTGATAAAATAGCGCATTTTTTGAATATTTCGACGCCCATATTAGGTCTCTGAGTTTTTGAAAAATTAGAAATTATTTTTAACAATTTTTTGCTGGAAAAAAATTTGTTAAAGAAAAACATCATCTTCCTTCGACTGAATATCATCATTTGAAACCCAATAAATGATAAAATAGCAAAAAAATATTTAAGGCTCATTTTTCGGAAAAGTCACTTATCTAAAGAATTACCAAAACTTCATATACTTAAAATATGCTTACGCAAATATGAATTAATTTCCCAATTTTTAATAAACCGCAAATTATTGGCTCATTTCGTCCGCGATGCTTGATGAGGAATCATGTCAAGGGCAGTCAACCCCATTCCCTTTACCTAATAGCCTTCATTCGATGCAGTACATTCAAGAATCGCCCTCTCTCTCTCTCACTCTCTCTCTCTCTCTCTCTCTCTCTCTCTCTCTCTCTCTATCTTTCTCTTTGTACATGTGCCTTTATTTCTTTCTCCATGAATGTCTCGTACCCTCGCAAATGAGCAACGCTTTCACTCGACAACTGCCGCGAAGTGAACTGTTTCCAGGCTTGAAAAAGGATCATCGTTAGAAAAAAAAGTAGTAGGTACGATGATGCGAAAAACCAGGCTTGAGCATGACTAGCTCTATTTTTCTCACAGACTTTCGAGTGGATACTCGCTCGGTCGAAACGGAAAATTATATTTTTTGTCCCAGGAATAAAAATAGTCCGGCAATGCTCGTTGTTGAAAAAAAAGCTTGTCTGACCTCGTTTCGACCATTACCACTGCGAGCCACTATTTTCTGCCGAGGCCGCCTGACAACTCTATTACCACTTTTATGACAAAGCGATAAAAACGACGAACAGAACCGTCCCTACGGGACAGTGTAAGCGATACCATCGAATAGAGATTTATGCGTGTCTAGCGAAAATAAAACGATGGCTATTACCTTTTCAGGTATTCGAGTCATATTGTGCAGGGGAGAGAAAAAAACGCAGAATGACACGTTTTATATCAATGTCGTTATTCAGTCAATGCACCTTTGTCCTTGCAACACGCCCATTGTGTCGCAACCCACTCTTACGTTCAACTATACCCTAGCTCCGCTCCGTACACGTTAATTCTATTCGCATCCACGTGTGAATAACTGCCTGGGAGAACGCGATAAATCCGACCCGAAAGTAACCCAAAGTACCGTATGGAATTGTACGTTTCTCATTCATCTTTTAACCTGACCATTTAAGCCCTTGCTCTTTCAAGTTCATTTCCGCTGTATTTTATACTTTCATTTTTACGCTCCCTTAAGGGGGAAACCCTCTTGGACAGCCAAAAATAAGCCAATTTTGAAGATTTTTTTTGTGTTGAAACTATTTATCGTACATAATTAACATTTTAAGTACATTTTGTTACATTTTTTAGTTTTCGACTTTTTTTAGTATTTCAAAATACCGACTGTATGACACTTGCTCCAGAGACGCTTGCCGCCTGAGTTGTTCCACGACGTACAGCCTAGCGTCTGGTGCATTTTTCTGAAACGTCAGAACCAAGGAGTTTTTGATTTCTAAGACCCACCCGTTGTATGTGAACCTGAAAAACGCAAAAAGAATAAAAACTCCAGAAATGGTGCTTGTTTGAGAAAATGTTTTGTTTATCATGCATTTTTACTACAGTATTTGTCAATGAGAAAGTAGTTTTTTCGAATAATTTTCGAGGAACTTTAGGTTCATATAGACGGTGATTATATCATCTAAAAGTGGGCAAAATTTCAGAATTTTCGATTAGACAGTTTTTGAGTTATCTTGCACGAGCTTCACGAAAAAGTCGTTTTTCGAAAAACGCGTTGAGGGGCTAGATTTATCTAGATGTCCGAAAAAAATGGCTAAATCCCGATCTTTTTCTCGGAAACGCTTGGTGAATAAGAAACGCATTTTTTTTTAACACAAAGGTACATATATTGTGAGCGGTTAAAAAAAATCATCATAAAATACAGAAAAACAACACAAACATGGCCTCCGGCAGATAATGACATTCTTTTCGCAACATTTGGCGGTGGACACCCTCCAGCTTAAACGGTCCATCTGAAATGTAAAAACCAAACAGGTTATTCAAGTTAACAATAAATACGAGTCATTGACGATCGCCGATTTTATAAACAACAAAAAATGTTAACAAAGTGGCGACGAATTGAAACTCAAGCATACCAAATCTATGAAAAAAAGTCGTCATTTTCACGTAACTATTAAAAAATGAATATCGATTTTTAAAAAGGGAAATCGTCAACGACCTTTGAATGAATCTCATCGTATCTCTTGTTTGGAAACACTCCATCATTTGGAAACACTCCATCAAGTGGTTCTCGAGATATGTCCACCGACGTTGAAAACAGTATCATCCGGCGGTGGCCATGTTTTTGTTGTTTTCTGGGATAAAGTTCCGAAGAGGATATACCTCCGATTAATTTGGAATTTTGTGTACACATGTATATTTACTCGCTGATCACGAATATGACATTGAAGATACCCGCAAATTATGTTTTCCAGGTCACTACGCACAAAACTTGATTTTTAAAACAGTTTTTCTATTTTATTGTCATAAACGTTGATCTTAAAAAAATGTTTCTAACAAAAGTTGTAGCATACAAAAAGATTGATCTTTTATGTTCCATACAAGTTTTGTCTAAAACCAATCTGTTTCGAGAAAAATGGGATAATGCTTCAAAAAGTACATTTTCCTAAACTCCATTAGTTTCGTAATCTTTAACACTATACGCATAACTAAACAACAAACAACACACGACACAACAAACAAACCTAAACAAGCAACAGACAATAACAACAAACAAACCCAAACAATACACAACAAACCAACCAAAACAACACATAACACAAGAAACAAACCCAAACACACAACACAACAACCAACTCCACCCTTCCAGCGGTAAAGTGCGTAAGTAGATAATATCGAAACTAATGGAGTTTAGCAAAATGTACTTATTGGAGTATTATCCCATTTTTCTCGAAACAAACTGGTTTTAGACAAAAATTTCATAGAACACAAAAAAAGATCGATCTTCTTATAGGCTACAACTTTTGTGAAAATATTTTTTCTCTAAGATCAATATTTATTAAAATAAAGTAGAAAAATTTAAAAAAATCAGTTTTTATGAGTTTTGATCTTGAAAATCAGATTTGTGGGTATTTTTACTATTATATTCTTACACAGCGAGTCAAAATACAAGGGCACACCAAATTTCAAATTAATCGGAGGTATGCCCGGTTTTCGGAACTACACCCTTTTTCTGTAAATATTTATGTTTTTTTTAGACTCTCAATATATGCACCTTTGTTTTCAAAAAATGCGTTTCTTTTCACCAACCGTTTCCCAGAAAAAAATCTGAATTTTACCATTTTTTCGGGGTTCTAGGTACTTGTAGCCCCTTAAGTACAAGACTCAGAAGTTCAGTGACTAAATGACCCACCGATTAGTCGACGATTCCGGCGTCTTACAGTAGTCCCTCAGCTTCCCCGTGGAATTCATTTTCGGCTATAGACTCTTCTTTACGTTGCAAGGGGATTTGCCCCCTTAAGTCTTCAATTTTCGTCGAATTTCTTTCACTCTGAGTATAGAAACAATTATTCCCGCTCGTGAGAACTTTCCTGTGTTTGAGAACACATAACTTCTCAGCACCCTCGCTCGAGCGTGACACCCATATGGTTCGTCCGCAGGAGCACGTCGGTACTGAAACTTTCTCGGGCGTTGACAAGAGATAAGCCTTGTGCGGAATAACAGCGAAAGGCGTCGGAATACCAGGCGAGGCGGGGTGAAGAGAGCTTCGAGGTTGGAAATGCCTGACCGATGCATGGAGGCTCTCGTTGAAAAGCTCTTCACTTCCCGGCGATGATTGCGCGAACCGGAAATGGCCTGGACACGGAACAAATTGAATACCGCGGTCGTTGGTCGCTTCGCTTGCCACAGCCAGCTGACGCTATTTACCACTATCACAGTGCGCTCCATTGTCCGCCAAAAGTCGAACGCGATCGAAAAAGCTTATCTAGATCGGCGAATCAGTGCAACAAGCGTTTTTGGCGAGCCCTCTTTTTTATTCTGGTGATAAAATAAAACACGCAGTCTTTTCGACCTGCCATGAATACCAGACAAACAATCTACGATGTATACGTACCACGATGGTTAGCAATGGACGCGTGCAAATAAATATTCAGATGCTTAAATATGTAAAGCTGTGAAATGGACAGTCACTTTTATCGTTAATATTTCACTTCGAGTTATGGAGCTTACGAAAGCTCAAGTGAAATATGATAATATCGCTTGCATGGGTTCGCTTCGATTTATCGGGATACTCGGGCTGCTGGTCCTTGAGAAATTTGCCCCATTTTTCATTTTTTTTTCCCGCTTGTGCGGGTCACGGCTCGCCTCGAAATACATTTTTTGGAGACCCAAGGCTGCCGTGAGGATTTTTTATCCACGTAGGAAAGGCTTGCCGTAGTTTTTTCGTCTCGCCTTAAAAATCAGTAAACTGAGCACGAGTACGAAAGTGATTGGATAGTCAGCAATGACGAGTCCGCATGAGCCGAAAATCGCACAATTTCAAGGCCCAAGGAATTTTTTGCGAATTAAATTTATGGAAACTAGCAGGATGATGGGTAACATAAAAATCATATCGGTGTCCGCCGAGTGTCCAATCATTCATCGTTCGATTTTTAGATACCTTTTTATATTTTTCATATGGTGGTAGGTATTTCATATTTTTACGACGTTTTTATCAACTCGCTTTGCTTGTTGTCTGTTTGTCTGTCCGGTAAAAAATTTGCAATCGATCTTGAACCAACTTCCGGATTAGCTAGAGACTTGAAACTTTGAACATAGCGCAGATCTGGATGACAGACGAATAAACAGACAGGCAAGTCTGTCACAGAGATAGAAAAAGATAAAAAAAATGTGAGGTAAATAAAAATATAGTTTAGTGAAAGAGACATTTAAAAAAATAATAATATTAATACTGAATAGTGAATTAGTGACGATTTCTACGATGGTCAAGGAGACAGCCTCCCAACACAAGCGACGCCTAGAGAAGGAGAAGCAAAATTTCACACACACAAGATTAAAAAGTAGGAAATTAAATTATGTAATAAAAAATTAACAACGTTTTTAAAACGGATTAAAAAGTATAAAATAAATTCTCCTAGCCCCATCCAGATTTATAACCCAATACGAATTCCTAACCGCATGCAGATTGTCCTGAAAATTTGTGATTGTGAATTTTTAATAGATGTGAAAATACTTGTAAGATTTAAGGGGCTACACCAGTGTGAACGCTGAAAATTTGAGTGATTTTCGGGAATTTTTTGGAAGAAAAGTACTAAATTAAATGTTTCGGAAAAATAAGAATATATTTGGCTATATTTGACCTATATTACATAATTTTTTCATAGAAAAATATCGAGATCCAAGCGACTTATGCGCTGACTTCGGAGGCGCCAAAAAAAGTTCTCCACTACTGACATGATTCCGGCCGGTTGAGTAGCTGAAACCGAAAAACGAAAAAATGTTGTTAAGCTGGAAGGTATTTCCTGTACAATGCCGTAGGATTTTCGAAAAAATATCAAAATCTAACAAAATAGCGTAGTTATGAAAAAAATATGTTTTCTTGCCTTTAAAATAGTCGTTTTTTTCAATGCCAAATCGTCAATTTTTATCCAATCAAAAATATCCTACGTCATTGTAGAGTAAATATATTCAAGAGTACTCAGTTCAAATTTCAAGTCAATCGGATAATTGCTCTTTGAGTTACAATGTCAGCAAATTTGAAAAATCTCATTTCGCGAAAAACGCGTTTAAAGATTTAACTATCGATTTTTGGGAAATAAAATGAGTATAATTACGGCCTTGACATTTTTACAGGATATTCTTGAAAGTTTAAACTGTCGAGAAAGGCAAAAAATCGATTATTCGAAAGTGTCACACTGGCATAGCCCCTTAAAACGAAAAACGTGGGGCACATGCATAGCTAATAGTAAGGAGTATAGGGAGAAGCTGTCATTGAGAAAACTCACACAACAGTTCATATGATTTGCAGTGTAATAAAATTGTTAGTTACTTAGGTGAACTATTCATGCATCAATTATCTATTACACGCGCCCCACGTTTTTTCCTTTTGAATCTTACGAGTATTTTCATAGCTATTAAGGGCGGGGTAAAGTATTAACATTTTTTTTATTTTTTTAAAAAAATTTTTTTAAATGAATGCATAATATATCAAGAATATTGTGTTAAAATTTCCAGTCGATCGGAGTAAAATTCACGAAGTCATGAGTATTTGAGCGTCTATTGCTCCATGCCGTTCTCTTCTCTTCTGCGTTTTTCTAACCGTTTTTCTGAGACTTGTCATATTTGAAGTCCGTGTGCACGATAACTCAAAATCTACTGGACCAATCGCTTTGAAATTTTGCACAGTACTTCTTCACATAATTCACCCGGTATTGTCGAGAGCTTTTTTGTTTTTTTTAATAATTACTAATTTTTCAACAACAAATTAGCCGATTTTTTTAGCGAAAATCGGATTTTTGGCTCCCAAGTGCTACGAAAAATCGAAAAATCGAAAAAAAAAATCCTCCCGTCATTACCTCGACAAACATCTCCTTTAACAAATGCATTTTGATTTTTTTGTTTCAAATGATTCTGTTGCGAGTTATGGTGCACACCGCAAACCAACTTTTTTTCGAGGCGCCTCCGGGGTTTAATTTTCACTCGCTCAATTTTGAATATTTTGCAATGCAAATTTAGCAGAATGTTGTTCAAATGTTACTTTATTATATGTAAATTTTTCAATAAACGAACACTATTCGTTACGCCAAAAAAAATCTTAAAAACATGCCTTTCTTTCGCCGAATTAACTTTACCCCGCCGTTAAAAATTCACAATCACCAATTTTCAGGACAATCTGTATGCGGTTCGGAATCTGTATTGGGTTATAAATCTGTGTGGGGCTAAGAGAAATTATTTTATACTTTTGAGTCCGGTTTACAAACGTGGGCTAATATTTTTTTTAATGTAAATAATTTATATTTTCTTATTTGTCCGGTTTGAAAAGAAAATAATGTTATTTGTTTTGAGTTGAATTGATTTGCAAACTCCACTGCGCCTAGAGCGTTGGAAAATGACGTGTTATTCTCAAAAACGACACTTCCATCATTTGTCACGTCATACGATTGTACTCGCTGCGTACGCATCAGTCGCTAGCAATTGCGCTAATCGAATGGAACCAGTCGATAAATTTCCTCGTAGCTGCAAGCTCCCGCCATCTCTCCGGTAGCTCGAGAACTTCGATGATGCCGCTCGGGATATACACGTTTTTGTCGTTATCGAAATTATCGACATTCCCAGGGTATCGAAGACACCGTGGTATATGCAGTTCGGGGGGGGGGGCATCATACCATTCGAAACTGTCTGATTCCAAAATCATAAAGTGATCGAGAATTCATTATTATCAATTTTATTCTGAAGAAGACTGTACGTACTAAAATAAGTACAGTACTCAGCTTCGAATGCTTTCTAGTTTGACCAGATTATGCCTAATAATAACAGTCGAACACAGCTCATTTTTGCGATTTTTTTTTAGAAAATCGTCATGACAAATTTCTACAATAATTAGATATTTGAAAATGTATCATCCGTTAGAACACGCTGTAATATTTAATTGTATAAGTATTTAATTATACATTTACAGCCGATTTATTTCCGAAATATCGAATTGAAAAAGAAAATGCCCTCGTTCAAAGTGAGGGTTCTTGATTTTTGCGAAAATGGGTATTTTTCGTTCATCAAATCGAAACTATACAGTGGGTAAAAAAAGTGTTTGTACATCTCACACGAAACTGTTGTAATTTGGTGTATTTTTTTGTTCATGTTTTTCCAATATTTTTGTAAACAGACGCCATGTATATTTAGGATAAGGTATCGTACACAGAAACTTAATAAAGCATTTTATTTCATACGAAGGATAATTTGAAAAAGACTACGTGTGCAAATATTTTTTTTATCCATTGTACATCGAAAAAAAAAAATCCGATCAAATACTATATTTGTACATCTAGAAAAAGCCCTAAAAATTTCATAAAGATCGATGCAGTCATTTTTGAGATATTTTGTTCACCAACTTTGAAACCGCGTACTTTCGAGAAAAAAGGTTTTGAAGTTTCGAACGACGCCCTGAGCGTTGCGACGGACGTCAACATAACAGCCTATAAATCTGTCAATTTCGATCCGATAATCTTGAAATTTCCAAAAAATATTTATAAGATGAAATTCTGTCAAAATAAATTCGCTTTGAAAAAAAAAAAATTATTTTTCGACATTTACAACTAGGCATAACCTCTTTAAAAAAATACAAGCATATCAACTGATAATTGATTCGTTTTCGGCGATAACAAAACAAAAGTAATTCTAAAATAATAGAAATGAAAAGGACAACCCAAAGTTCTTTCTGGAGCAACTGATATTCTGGAACGAATAAAGCAATTGCGATCGCCTTTATACAATAACGAAGATAGTATAACTTGTCGTTTGCCCACCCTGTCATCCGTCGAGGAGAAAACTCCGACCCAGTTTCTTTCACCGACCGAACGTACGATACATCGCTTTAAAATCGATCATTTACTGTCACAAAGTGATACCCCAGCGACACGAATATTACATTGACGTTTATTACAGCTCATCATTGTCCCGAAATGTTTTTTTTTCCTCACAAATAGCCCGAACAGACTTTGTGTCAACCAATTACGAAGGTCAATTCGATTCGAAATTCGAAAAATTGGAAGCTCACATATTCGTAAATAAATTATGCGAATTTGGAGCTGAATATGTTCAATGAAAAGTTTATAGTAGACTAATCCTCTACGGGTGAAATTACCTAGGGTAAATAGGAATTAGTATGTCGAGAATTCAAAGTGTCGATTTTGCAATTTGCGATACAAATGTATTATTCAGGTTTGGAGGAGGCTGCTCAGTGTCTTTGCGGGGCAGGCGGCAAGAAGGGAACGCATATGCTTAAGGGGAGGGTAGGGGTTTTAGCGTGAAAAAACACTTTTTTGCGAATTTTTTTCATCTATATGAATAGAGTAAATTTATTGAAACCTTTTGTACATTGTTGAGTGTCATTTCAAGAACATTCCGTGAAATACTCGAAACCACTTTTTCAAAGTCCGTGTTCACTGCCATTTGAAAACTACATGACCGATTTATTTCAAACTTGGTACACACTTTCTACATATCAAATACCTCCCCCCAACGATTACTTTGAGATTTTTTTTACATTGAGGGGGTTTTCGACCCCCAAAATGGCGGAATTTTTCGTGAAAAATAGCACTTTTCACTTTACATGACCACCAAAAATTTAGAAATGAAAAAAAAAAAATTATCAAAGACCATTGGGGGGAGGATTTGATGATACTTTGACTAAATTTTAATCGTACTTGATTTCAGATAATTTCTAGCCGAGATACAGTGAACACCGCAAATCGTGTTTTTCCAAAGCCGTTCTTGGAAAAGCTTTGCCACCGGCTTGTTTGTGGATATTTTCACGTACAAATTTCACGGAATGTTCTTGAAATGACACTTAACAATGTACAAAAGGTTTCAATAAATTTACCCTATCCATATAGATGAAAAAAATTCGCAAAAAAGTGTTTTTTTTTTTCACGCTGAAACCCCTACTCTTCCCTTAAACACGGGCGCCTGTAACAGCTACCAACCCCGAATAATCAAATTTTCGCTTACGTAAAATAAATAAATTTCAGCTAATAAATATGTGGAATGCGTATATATGACTGTTTAGAAATGTTATTCATCTTTTTTGTTTATTTACATCGCGAAAAAGTTATTAACCAAGTTAAAATGTGGTAAACGCGCAGTTTAGTTCTCAGTAACTGGTACCACTGAGCTCAGATACGAACGCCACATCGTGAGCGCGTAGCTGCCAAACATCCTTAGCAAATTCCGTTTTTTTTGTTCGGCGAAAATGAAAAGATGGAAGGGAAAAATGCAAACCGAAAAACCGTACAATCGACGGTTGGAGCAAGTACAACCTGGAGAGCGGCGGAAAAAAGTAGTTGAGCCGGAAAATGAATGCCCAGTCGAGGGACGACGCGTTATTGATTTGAAGGTTATGTCGAACCACATGCACTGCAGCTTCTGTAAAGAATGCTTCAGAATATTTAAATACTCTTCATGACACTGCGGTAAGAAATTTATAGCAAGGAAGCAATAGTTTGCGCGTTTCAAATTTTGGCGCCAATTCAAAATGGCCGACTTGACAGCAGCGTTGCCACGTGCCTTAGGGCGCTTTATCGTTTTACGCGAATCGGCTGAAATGTCCTGTTTTATTTCACGAATATCTCGATAACGAGACAGACAAAACGCTGTACTCTTAGTTGAAAATAGTCGTCAAAATCTCAAGAATTTTTTCCGCCTATTTCCATTCAATTCTTACTATTTTTATTATGTTGCGACGGTCGTATTAGAGTTCTCATGAAGCTTTTGCTATGTCGCCCGTGTATAAGAGCCTAACTTCAATAATTAATTGCTCAACAATCACGCAGGCGAAGTACTTGAAATTTTATACGTCGGAACACCTGTTCGCAAATATCCTCAATAAATTTCAGCAAGTTTTTACTATTTTGCGACGGCTGAGCAACCTCTTCAACTTTGGCAGACAGCAATGCATGCAAATTCATTCCAATTTGGCGTTATCACCGTGACAAGACAATTGAAGCTTCAACCAATTGAAGGGTGTATCGGATCTCGTGGCATTTTTTTATCCACGTAACGCATCGTTCAAAACTGCCATTGCCATCTGATTCCGCGTCCAGGAGAACCTCGGTCTCTACTCAGTGCATCACCGGACTAACAATCGGCTTCGACAAATCCGAACACATGATTGTTTGCATTGACGCTATCAACCAGTAAATCCGTCTTGAGTAGATATCGGATTGACAAACTGCAAATCATAGTGTGTCTTCTTCACCGACTCAATCAACTTGCCATCAGGCAGACGTTCGAAGAGACCGACCGGAAACTGGAGATCCGCTGGGGGCAATGAATCAATTGTTAATTCGGTTTCCACAGGGTTAGCTTCGGTGTCTCCACCCACGCTCATTCTTGGTGAGTTGATTGATCAATCGATTAATCGGAGACCTCTTCAAGAAGGGACATCCGTCATTGCCTTTGAGGAAGCCTACGAGCTCCGGATCTTCCGACGGCTGCTACACACCCCACCAACGTTCGACCCTTTCGATGTATCAACATTGGAGAATTGACGACACGGATCTAGGAATCAGACTGTTTCTCTTGTTTGACACTTTTTCCGATAGGCCCAAATGCGAAAAGGTGCGGGATTATTTCACTACGTCACTTGAGCTCTGGCAACGGAAAGGAGAATGTCGAGCGACGGTAGTGGCTCAGGGAATGGGAAGGAGGAGACTTATATCGGTTGGGGAACCTCCGGAGAGTGAACCTACCCCTATGGTGTGCGGATAAACTTGCTAATGCTGCCACATATCTTTTCTCGAACTTTCGGTTCTTGTTGTTCTCCCTTAAGAATAGTTTTCATCGGATTCAGAGGCTGTATGATAGGAAAACATTGTTGGAGCTTGCAGCCTACACTTACAGGGAATTGTTTCACACCTACGGATGTGGAGTAATTTTTCCTAGCTGAGCTTATTGTCACTAGACTTGCCAAGGTTTGATAGACCTTTCCAGCACCTCTCTCTCCTTGTCTCTCCATGTCTGTGGTTGTCGCCCTTCGCGAAGTGGGAGATTCGCCACCGGATTTTACGGACCTGCGGATTAACATTTTTTTCCTCCCCGTATTAGAGTACTTTATTCGAAAAAGCTTGCGAGCTCACGCTTTATCAGTCCGTTTAGTTGAACAGCTTTGAACGACCCAAGGGTGCTCTCTTTTCCACCAGTAGACGGTATACACGAGAGAGAAAAAGATCCGAGAGCCTTTTACCATACGTTCTCTTTAAGCCCATTTTTTTTCTCTTCCAGCTATGCCAGCTGACTCGCCCTTGTGGGAGTCGAAACTTTTCTCAGCGCGTGACTCGTTTTTCCGTTTCGGTGTCCCTCGATTTCCTTTTCGGTACATTCGCCAGAGTCTATTTTTCCACATAGCTCGCTCTATCCACAGGTATCATGATATACAGGCTGAAGGAGAAAAAAGTTTCGAATCCTCGGGTACCTGCGACACGTCTAATGGAACAAATATATGTGAAAAAGAGGCGAATGGAGAGACTAACATGATATTTCCTGCTCGTCCCTTCGCTCAATAATTCACTGCACAGTGAATGTCGTAAAATTTTTCGAAATTATGGGGCCGGGTTGAAATTCCGAACTTTGAATAATCAGAACGCTCAAAACTCCGAAAGAATACTATCCCGAAAGATCAAAACTACGAAAGAATTTTAGACGAAAGACCAAAACTTCGAAAACAAAATAATTCGGCTATGGAAGTTTTAAAAGTTTCAAAATTATCAATAAATCGACGAATCATTTCAAGATTTTTTTTCATTAAGAAGTGATTTTTCGTCAATTTGGAAAGTTGTCGAGACAATGTTGTACGTTCTACATCATTTACAGTCAACTGTGTAGACTTTCGCTGGCATAATCTTCACGAATCTTGTAATTTCGGAACTATAAAGTTCGGAATTTCAACCCGGCCCTCATGTCAAGATCATGCCAACGAAAGTATATACAGTTGACTATAAATTATGTAGAACGTATAACATTATTTGGACACATTTTAAAAATGACGCAAAATCACTCATTAAGGGGCCAGTCCACTTTGGAGCCACGAAAAAGGCTATTTTCTCGATTCTTTAAAAAAGATTTGATAAAAGATATGAATATAAAAGTTGTTGTGCTTCATCAACAAAGTCTTGAAATATATTTTAAAAAATTGAATTAATTTTTATTCATTTCTAAGTACAAAAACTATAGTTTGACGTAAAGCCTCAAAAATAGGTTGGCTAGGTAGCTCCATCACACCTCGGAAACGGCTTGTCTGAAACAAAAAAATTCAATGTCCATTGGATTCAGTATGACACCAGCTACAAAATGACCCTCGTATATGAAGTTTTATCAAATAAATAAAAAAAATGGCAGATGAAAAACGAAAAAAGTTAAAAAACGCGTTTTTTCGCAGTTTTTCGCAAAAAAAAAGAGTAAAGATCAAAATTTTAAAACCATCGAGGGTCATCTTGTTGCGAATCATGTTTACAATATGTGGTTCAAATTTCAAGAGAATCGGTTTATTAGTTTTCGAGATACGATGGAGCTAGATTTTGAAAAAGTTGTTTCGAGAAAAATGCGTTTGAAGTTTAAACTATGAAAAACTCTTACCTAAATTCAATCGGCAGTTCCTGCACCGTACAAAATCCCTTCTGATTGCTCATTATCGTCGATTTCTTCAAGACTTGCTTGCTTTCGATTTTTCGAAATTTTCACAGTGGCCCCTTAAAAAAAGTGTCGAAATATTTCGTCGATTTATTGAACATTTTTAACCTTCTAAAACTTCCATAGCCGAATTATTTTGACGGTGTTGAGATTTTTCGGAGTTTTGGTCTTCCGTGTAAAATTCTTTTGGAGTTTTGATCTTTCGAGGTACTATTCTTTCGCAGTTTTGAGCGTTCTGACCATGCAATGTTCGAAATTTCAACCCGGCCTCATCTTGAATTTCGGAACATTAAAATTCGGAATTTTCAACCGTCGGAGCATTCAAAGTTCGGAATTTCAACCAGGCCCCGGAATTATGTCAATTATTATACCAAAGTAGAAGCTATCCATCCGGAAAGATGGTTTGAGAACGTCACGTAAAGTTCGGGAAGTGGCAATTGGAGATGCAATTTTTTATAACGGAAACAAACGCATTAAGGGGTTATGCCTAATTGTAAAAGTCGAAAAATCGCTTTTTTCCAAACTAATATTTTGACAGTATATCATCTTATAAATGTTCCCCGAAAATTTCAAGGTGATCGGATCAAAATTAAGAGATTTATAGGCTGCTATGATGACGCCCGTCGAAACTCTCGGAGCGTCGTTCGAAAGTTTAAGGGAGCGCTGTAACTACCCATTTTGGAACGTTTTCTTTGGACTTTTTTTTAAAAGAAAGGAATAAAATACACGTTCAAAAGAACTTTTAGGCTGTATAGGTACATATCGATGTAAGTAAAAAAAAATTATTTGTCGAAACTAAGAGTACATTTTTGTTAATTATGTTAGTTTTAGCTGTCAAGTACGAGGGCAAATTGAAAAATAATGCAAAAAATAGAGACGAGTTTGAAAGAATGTTTGTTTTTTCGTCCATGATTTTCATATAAAAAGTCATATATTTTTTACAATTTTCATTAACCGAAAAAAGCGCTCGTACTTGACTATTAAAGCAATCTAAGAAGCTACAGTTAAAAATTTAAGTCGATTGGACGAAAATATTTAGAGTTCTGCTGCGTGCCGATTTAAAAAACATGGTTTTGCGAAAAACGTGTTTGAATCTTTCGGTACCCGCTAGGAAACAAATGCACGAGTGAATTTCCAGAAGCGTGGGAGCTTGGTGAGTCGGTGAGTCACGCTTTCCTCGTAGGGAACGGTTTTTACTTCAGGATAAAAATTTTGAACGGTATTTTGTGTAGCTGGTACTGCGTCTACCCGCGTGGCATCGCCGGAGGTGCTTTTCAGTGCTCGGAGACTCCTCTCAAAAATAGCTCGAAAACCACTTTAAAACTGTTTTTTTTTTCAGCTATAAATGAATATGCATCATATTTGTGAAGGTTCAAAGGATTTTTTAAAAGTGTTCCTAGAAAAACGATTGCTCGAAAATGTTGCTATGGTGTCCTCCCTTAAGGGGTCGTCTCACTTTAGACGTTAAAAATGTCTATTTTCATGATTTTTTTTTATAGGTGTACATTATAGATATTGGTATGAAAGTTTTTACACTTGATAAATACACTTTCGAAATGCATTTAAAAGAAAAGATTTGCTTATTTAAGTCACTATTATAGATAAAAATGGTATGAATGATGGTATGGTTGATGAAGTCTCGAAGATGGATCGTCCGAAACAAAAAATCAAACGGTTTTAGATTCAGTACGTTAATGGCTATAGCGCAGATCATACGATTTTTGGTGTTTGCAAAAATAACAAAATGGCGAACATTTTTTGACAAAAAACATGTTTTTTCGCCGTTTTTGGCAATAAAATAGTAAATATCAACATTTAAAAAAAAAGTTCGATATGCGCTATAGCTACAGTTGTAAAGAATATGTGATTGAAATTTCATTAGGATCGGTTCAGTAGTTTCGAAGATTTTATCAACAAGCCGTCGAAATACGTTTTTTTTTTTTCGAGAAAAAACGCGTTTAAAGTATGTTTGGGTTACATAAATACATTAAAATTTTTTTTTGCATGTATTTCGAAAGTGTATTAATTAAGTGCAACAACTTTTATATCAATATCTATAATATAAACCTATCAGAAAATTCATGAAAATAGCCTTTTTTAGCGTCTAAAGTGAGGAGACCCCTTAAACGCTTTTTCCACGAAAGTACGTTTCCGAATTCGGTGAGCAAAGTATCTCGGAACCTACTGCATCGATCGTTTTGAAATTTGGAGGGCTTTTTCTAGATGTGAAAATATAGTATTTGATGGAATCATTATTTTTCTCAATGTACACTTTCGATTTGATGAATGAAAAATTCTCATTTTTTTTCGCAAAAATCGACTCACTTTGAACACGAGCGATTTTTTTAAATCTGACATTTCGGGAATTCCATCGAAAAATCATAGGACAAACTGATACACTAACAAAATCTTTTGGATTTTTTTTACATTGGGCAACCTGGTTCAAAAGGGCATTGCTCACCGCAAAAGACGTTTTCGAGAGGTGCTTCCCGGATATCGGGTTTAAATCGATTACAATTAAATATTTGTACACCAAAAAATTACAGACTGTTCTTCAGATGATACTTTACAAATACCTAATTTTTGTAAAGAATTATCACGATTATTTTCTAAATAAAAAAAAACCGCAAAATCAGCTGTTTCCCACTGCTTCAAATAGGCATAAACCGTTAGATATTCATTGCTCACTCTCTTTTTCGTTCCCACGTGTCTTTAATTCGTATGATTAATGATTCCCTCCTGTGCGGACACAATATTGTCCTCCCACGAACTCCAATGATTCCGGAGCAGACGAGATAGTAATAAAAGTAAAGAGAATCGAGGCAGTTTCGATTCAAGAGGCGAACACGAGAGGTTCGAGTTTGCGCGACCACCAGAATATCTGATTCGAACCTGGATAACATATGCCTTTGGGACTACTCACGGATGTAGAGCCGCAAAAACGGGCGACCAAGAAGGATCTCGTCCTTACCGGCCTTCGTCGCAAGACAGTGCGACGAAAAATGGACCGAGGCTTTTCTGCTATTTACGAGACTCTTTTGTGCTTTTTTCTGGCACTTTCTTTCGATATCCAGTTCCAATAATAAAACAAAGTCATGGAAAGTTTGGACCCTTTTTATACGTTTGCGGCATAGCGGGATGACAAAAGGATCGTCTGACTAAAATTAAGGCCTCCAACTCGAAGAAACAAAAAACTGTCTTAAAAAAATGGATACCGAGAAACGTTGGGGACCCTCATCAAGATTGAATCGCGGACTATCTTGGCTGTATCAATCATAATATTGGTTTTTTTTTACAAAAAAGCGTTTTCCAAATGTACCACGAAGGTTTTGAGAAAAAGCGGAATGGTCACGCAATTGGTGTGCTCCAGCTTTGGAGAATCAAAGTGACCAATCACTCCATATCACAGCATGACTGAGGCCACATTTTTCATCTCTCGTTCCATCTCCTGATGTACCGATAAGGATATTCCCGTATGACGTGGTTTTACTCTTCCTGCCATGGGGAACGTAACTTTAGATAAGGATAGCACAAACTTACGTCGTTATCGAAAATGTCAATTGCTCGACTTGGTATCATGGAGATTTTATGGAGTATCATGGTATCGGTAAAACGGTAAGAGTACGATATCCGGGGCGCTAAGATTTGACGGTGAATTTAGGGCTATCGGCTAAAAAAAAACACAAAATATGTAGTGGTAAAATTTAATATTTCGCTCATTTTGCATTAAAATTAGAATTTTTCGTTAGTTATCGAAAATGACGTTTTTTTCGAATTTGGAAATTTCAAGGAACGTCAGGCAAGGTAATTCGGAAATATATCGTTTCAACAAGTGTCTCAGAAGACAAAAGTGTATTTCGAATACCACTACCATGTTTTCCTCGCTTATAGGTGTGACTAGACCAAGAGTGAAGTAGTACTTTTAATTGCTAGGAGTCTGAAGAGGGATTAAAAGTATACGGTTCATGTATTTTCAGACTTGTAAGGCCCCAAGTTTATGTAAAATATATCGTTTAGTAAACTTGGTGTAGTAATTATATGGAACAATTTTTATTGTTATAATTAAACGAAGAATATCAATAAATAAAGAATTGTAATCTTGGAATTTATGTTGAAAATCATATAAATACTACGTTTAGTGATATTTATATGGTACCACTAAACAAACCCAAACAAAGAAATACTTTTTGAAGCTCGCCCGGTCAATTTCCATTATTTGTGATAAAATAAAGATATTGTATCCATGGGTCAACAACAACCGTTGAATTTTGGCGTATTTCCAATTACAGCTTATTAGTTATAAGCTCTCATAATTCCTTAAGGCAGCCAAAAGGTTAAATTCTTTATTCTTGAAATTCTCATTATTTAGATGCACATATCAAGAATTAACGATCAAACTTGGCGCCTCGGACATCGTACTATCCCCGGTAAATGATAAGTGCACACGATTTGATATGCTTAGAATTGGGAATATTGATGATAATTGTTGTGGAGCCTGGCGATCGACGCTTACAAACTCGCCCGTTAAAATTCTACGTGGTCACGTGGCGCCATTAAATTATCCGTTGCTATTAATTTTATGGACTTGCGTTGCCCTGTGATGATGCTTCGTCATTCTTGTATTGATTGATGCTTTAATTTTATGACCCATATTCAGCGATTTGCCTCATTTGTGATTTATTGTGACGTTTTTCGTCTACACTTTTTACAGCTCATTAAGGGGTAAGGCCACAGTAGAATTTTCAAAAAATCGTTTTTTTTTTCTTCGCCAAAACGATGCTTTATCATCATAAGTATAAGTTACTATTCGATTTATAGCAAGGACATTTTTTTTCACCGACTTTGGGGTATAACGTAAGCCCACCTCTGGCACGGCCATAGAGTACCTAAAACTTTAAACGCGTTTTTTTTTCGAAACCGCTTTTTTCCAATTGGCGTGACAAATAACTTCAACAATTTTCACTCGATTTACTTCAAATTTAAAAGTTATGTTCCTAATTGCATTTCGCAGAGAAGTACGTACGAAATTTCTGATTAATCGAAAACTTTTCATTTTCCGAACAGTTTTATACGAAATTTTTCACTGAAAATTCATTCAAATGCCTACAACGCAATTCAAAAACCTACAACTTTTGAATAAAACAATATTTTTTAAATTCCGTCCGTACTTCTCTAGGTATACTAATGTAGACTGACGAGAATTTTTGTTTTTTGTTCTCGGTAAAAAATTGTGGATGCTAAATTTCATGCTACGGAGCGCCCAAAAAAAAGATAACAAAATAAAATATTAGTAGTCGGCCATTTTGAACATTGAAAAAAATATATATATTTTCTAACCGCTTGATATTCATACTAAATAGATCTGTAATTAATTTTGTGAGTGAATCACATTTTCATACGAAAAAAAATTGTCAAACTCGCACATGATTTTATACTCGTTACTGTGGCTTAACCCCTTAAGCAATCGCTAAAAGGGATATGTAGTGAAGAAAGTACTCTTTTGTGTGGTTGGAAACCTTAGTGATCTCTACAGTAGTCTAAGATACGATAAAAACATGTTAATAACATTCTTCTGCGGGAAAATTCATTTACATGGAACATTCAATTTTGTAAAATAAAAATATGTTCAGCATTTGATGATAAAATAATTATCGATATATCATAGAATCATAATCTATTGACCGTCGTTAAATTCACCACCAAACTTTTCCCTCATTTGCTGTTTGAAAAGTATGATTTCAGTAGGCGAAATTTTTGTACGTACGTCGCATTAAAATGCGCATATATTTATATGCCTTAAATATTCAAGCCATATAATTAACGATGATCAATACGAGGGGTGAGAGATTTCTGTGAAAAGCAGTCGAGGGGAGCTGTCGAGAGGCTCGGTGAGAGCTTTTCGGTTGCCAGGAGTGGACTATCATCGCGCAAGTCCGACGAAGAAAAAGTTCGAGAGGGGGATGAAACTTCGGGGATGAAGGACCTTTCGCAATTTCTTCCTCTATACTTTGTCGAAGATCTTGCGCTGAGAGTAGTGGTGAAAAAAGCGCCACGTCTAGCCACAGACAAATTGAATACGGAGCTATCGTTATCCGGTCAAGCAACCCTCACTTCCTTCCCTTTTCCTGAACTTTTGTGACGCCAGCTCCGTGTCTCTATCTCATCGGATTCATTTTTTTTCTTCTCCCCCTTTTTTTATACGTTTCGTATGAAATCTGGTTTCGGTTATACTGCTTCCTCTGTTCGGGTTTTTTTTTCTCACTTTGTTCATGTTATTCGTGCTGCGTCTGACCGTTCAAAAGAGCGGAAAATATTTTTCCTCTGTCAGCAATGGTATGCTATCCAGAAGGCGCTTCCTCGTGAAGGTCCATTGAAAGGTGAATTCCCTCGGTGAATACCCGCCGTCGTCACGGTCCTCTTGAGTATCGTATGGCTCGGGCGTAATGGCAGCTGGGAAAATATGACAATGGAAAAACACGTAAATAAAGGCGGAATGCTACCCTGCAAACTCCGAATCTGGAAAACGGAATACTTGAAAAAAAAAATCCACTATCTATAAGATTCTTTGCGAAGGGTTTCTTTTTCGTTCCAAAAACCTCGCTGTAACGTTTGTCCAGAGACGAAAATAGTACGGTTGAAAAAAATTCGTCAATATCTCCCAAGGGACTCGGGAACGTTCTCGTCGGTTGGTGGAGCTGGAATTAAACTCTGAAATGAAAAAGTCAGACCGAGAGTGACATAAAGTTTGAATGTTCCTTCTCTTCGTGAACTGCGATCGAGAAGATATTCGGGGCTTTCCGGGGAAGATAAATAATATCCTTGGCTGTTCGTTTCTCTTGGCAAATAATTACCGAGGGTTTGATCAAAGCGAGAAATTGGCCGGTGAAATATCCGACGAAATATAGGGTATGGTTCATTCATCGCTGAGGTGCCTCCAGCGCCGAAGTGATAAGAAGCCACACAATACCAAGGATCCATATACAGGGACGTTGTATGTCCGAGTCCACTGGTAGTATTTGCCATCCAGTTGCCATCCGTCAGCATTGTTGAGCTCTGTGTGCTCTATCTCATTATCCTTGGTGATGCGAGCAAATAGCTTGGGAGGCACGTATGGACGCTGTGGCTACAATTGCATCAGAGCGAAGTCCGTTTTACCGCAGCAACGGTTTTCAAAGTTTTGTCTGCTCCTAATTACCGAATGGAATGATACGCTCTTTTTTTCTATAGCTGCTCTGTAAGGAGTATTTTGATGAGCGTGACAGAATTCCAAGGTCGCAACTTTTGATTCGTTATAAGTTTTTCATCACTCCATTGCATTGCCGTCTTTTCCACACAGAGAACTTCACCAATCTTATTTACGAAGAGACTTCCCTGGCGACATTTAAAAAAACTATAACGTGTGCAGCTGAACAGAACGAAATTCGTTATATCGCGTTTATTAACTTTCCCCTCGTCTTTTTTATGTCTAACATCTCTTCAAATGCAGCTACACATAAAAAATCATTGTTCCAATATCATTGGTGTTATCGAATGAAATTTAGTTGATTCAATTGTAAAATTGTTGGTGTAAATAATCGGATTTATCAGTCGAAACAAAACGCTATGGACTTTAATAACACGATAAAGTTAAAAGTTTTTTTTTCATTCAAAACATATATTGTTAGCCGAGAACAATATATTATTGAAACTATCTACAAATTTATCGCGGAAAAATCATGTAGTTTTGAATGCATTTTCTGCAACGGACAAAAAAAAGCGATTCAATTCATAACATGAATATTGTTGATTCGAGTACACAAGAAAAAATGAATTTCGCTCGTTTGATTCAGATAACATTTCTATTGAGTCAATATGTTATTTTATTTTTTTCACCATATCCGATATTGATTTCCAAGTACATTATTCGTTAAAATATTAATATTTTATTTTTATTGAAAAATATTAAGCAAATATCTGAATTGGTTAAAAAATTATGTGAAAGTAAGATTTGTTTCTTGCGCATTTGGTTGAAAAAATACAACCAAATCATGGCCGAGCGCCGCCGGAATTATAGGTATGAGGAAACCTATAGTTCTCGGAGTAACCGCTAGAAGCCGCACGCGCGCTCGTTTCTCGTAAGCGTAGCGCGAGCCGAAAATCTACCTAAGAGTGAATGACACCTTATGACGGTCGGTATGGTAGAACAATCATAGATTCCCAAAAATCTTTGAAACGGCTCTTCAGATTCCGTCGAAACTTTGCCAAACGACGTCAAATAGATAGACGAATACCTGTCTGCCCTTCAAGTTTTCTGAATTTGAGAAAAAAAAACTAAATTGGCTTATGATAAGCCAATCTACATTTTTTTTTCTCAAATTCAGAAAATTTGAGGGGTTGACAGTTATTCGTCTATGTATTTGACGTCGTTTGGCAAAGTAACGACGGGATCTGAAGAGCCGTTTCAGAGATTTTTGGGAATCTATAATTGTTCTATCATACCGACCGCGATAAGGTGTCATTCCCTCTTAAACGCCGGAGAAACTCTAAAGAGTATCGCTTCTTGGCCTGTCGCTAAGATCAAAGTATAGTATCTGTTCTTATCAGTTGAATATCTGATATTCTCTCAATGGATATTCCATTGGATATCTGATATTCTCTCCACTATTATCGTGGTTGATCATTCTAATGCTCACTTTTTATTTAAGATTCAAAACAAATTAAAAAACTTACCTCCCATGGCATATTCGTTTCGATGCAGTAAAGAGATAATTAATTCTATTGATTATATTTTTCTACGAAATAAAAAGTATTGTAGCAACCGCTTAATTATTTCATCCATACATCTACGGATTGTATATAGAATGATTTCAATCGAATAAAATTTTATTTGAATTATAATGTAGATATTCAGAGAACAGAAGAGCTTTTTCAAATAAAATAGTATGTTATTTAAATCACCCACATTTTCCAATATTTCATAGTATTGTAACAATCTCATATATCGGTGGCCCGCAGTAGCACATTTATTTGAATAAACCAATATATTTTTTTGATTCAATTGGTTCTTTTTCTCAGTGTAACTTTTCTCGAAGATCTCCGGAGCCGCTTACCTCAGCTTCTGCGTCGCGATATCGAAGATTTTCTCCATAGTGTGCCACGCCACTCTCGAGTGTAAAATGTCTTATTACTTCCCCCGTAAAATTCAAAGTATGCAAATGAAAGAGTATTTTTTTTGTCGCTCGCTACCACGGCTTTCCGCGTTCATGAAATTCTTCCCTGAACCATATTAAATTCCCTCGAAGTCTCAGAGGCCCCGGCGGAAAGAAATTTTCGCTCGGGTTGCGGAATCTCCCAAGTTACTGGACATATCAGACATCCACTGTGCAGGGAATGTTCGGCACTAATGACCGTTCTTTAGTTCCAGTCTCCTGTTTTTTCACCCGCTGACCTGGTGCGAACACAGGCAGGCGCCTTCGTTTCAAAAGCAGGCGCAAATGATTGGAAAAATTCTAGCCGCGGATCAACCGGTGGTGCAAACTTTGACAAAGTGCTCCATAGACTGGGGAAAAAAGTAAAATGGAACAAGCGTATCGTGAATCGGATATAAACGAGTTGCAGCCACTGTTCTTGCAGCACATTTCTGTGCTGCAACTTTGGGTGTGCGCCGGTAACTTTTTCGGATACTTGGCTGGACCGACTGAAATGAGTTGGAACACGGTAGTTCCGCAAATTAGGGGCTTGGGTGATCACCCACTAAGAGCGTTAGTGCTGCTGCGAGTAACCCATTGTCATGAGTTTCCACATGCCATCGCAGCTGATTGCTACAACCCGCTCGGTCATCTATGCGAAAACTAACCCAAAAGTAGGAACTCGAATTCATTCTGTTATCACAAGACCACCCTTTATTCCACCACGTACGCGCCAAGTAGAAGTCGGGTGAAAAAACGCTTTTCCGAAAGCGACGAGAGCTGTGTGGTAGGATGACGTATTGGGGGACTATATGGGAATGCGGTGGTAAGGAAGTGTAGGCGGGAATACCGTGTGACGGGACAAAGGCATACCGCATACAAAGTACATCTTATATATCCGAAGCTTCGCTGGAGCTTCGCGATCCCATCGGGACTTGGAATTCTCCCCTGGGTTACATGTCGAATAGGACGCGAGTTGGATTATCCCACACAACGGCACAGGCTGCTTACTATTCCGTTCAAGCTTTGCAAAAGCTTCACCACTAACCTGTGACGCAGGTCTACAAGCTAGACTTTGTCCAATCCTCAACTTCCTCGGCTGAGTGCCAGACGCATTAAAACCGAGCAACCAGTTCCATCGTATGAACTTTTCCGTTGATTAATGATCTTTGCTATGGTTGCGCTGATGATACACGTGTACAGGAGCTTAATCACTGTCTATGGAGGAAAATGACAAGCCAATGAGGATGCCATTGAATTGCTCATGGGCATTGTTTTTTTTTTTAATAAGTATTTTTCTGCATTTGATCAAGTTTTTTAACAATTTCGAGCATTCGACAGTCGTTTGAATTGTAATAATATCAGAACGTTGAAAAACTTCTCGCTGTTTTCCAACAGATGGAGTTACCAGTACTGCCTGTGTGGCCATCGTACGCCACTCCAATGGACACAAGACTGTCGCGCCTCTACTGGCTATCAGACCAAAACATATTCTTGTCCAATTCCATTGTAACCTCTAATTCCTAGTTATGTTGTAAGTTAAGGTTAGTCAGCGAACGCTATAGCTGTAGGCGGGAAACGACTCGTCACTCTCTCTCTCTCTCTCTCTCTCTCTCTCTCTCTCTCTCTCTCTCTCTCTCTCTCTCTCTCTCTCTCTCTCTCTCTCTCTCTCTTATTTGAGACTCGGTCCAGGCAACATCAGCTGTTCATTCCTTCGTTCAAGCACACGTGCAATTCTAGTAGCTATTACAAAGTTTTTATCAACGTCGTTCTCATTAAACCAAAATAAATATTCTATCCAAAACATTCACTTCATGTTGAACATTATATAGACTACAAAATCTATACCTGCGTGTAGTTCAAGATGGTAACGCAAGCTTGAAATTCAGTGTATGTCATTTCACCGAAGGGTAAACAACTTTTTTTTAAATAGTTTTAAACGTGTCAAATTTCGTGCCAACAAAATAGTATTTGCGGGCAATTTTACTGCACTTCTTTATTTTTTTAAAATCTTGAAAGCATTAGAAATGTTTTTAAAAAATGAAGCATTCATTTCCACGAAAAAACAGGGAGAACTTATTCAACATCGTATTATTATCATAATCTTTCACTCCATATACGATCAAGAGATATATACGTATAATTTTTTTGATTTCATGCAGAGATAAGAAACGCGTCAATTGAGACAAAAAATTCTATAAATATCGCAGTCTGAAAGGCATACACGAATGAAAAAAAAAAAACCCTTCAATCGCCGACCCTTAAAAAAGAATCCTCCGGGTAGAAGATCCGAACATAAAAACGTCGAAGCTTTGATACCAACGAATAACCACCCTCAAGCGGGTCATTTCTCTTTCTAATACGTGGTATCGCATATAAAGGGCGAAGGGCTGCTCTTATCTTGTTGGTTAAGCTTGCGTCTCGTTTCAGGTAGCTTGTGATCAAGCCTGCTGACCAAGTATTTTCTTTTCGTCATCTTCTTGTGGGTGTTTCACTACCCTTAGCGTTAAATCTCCAACCCCCAAGCTTCATCCCCCAATTCTCACCCCCTACCATCCATCCTCATTTTTCTTGATTTCGTTCTAACGCTCGGTCTCTCGCTCGGCCGTAAGTATGACCGAGACGAAAAAGCAGTGGGGTTGCCATGGCCACGTTTGGGGGGCGCTTGCGCCTTCCGCGATGCTTTCGGTCTCCTCTGATCGCGAAACCGAGAGAGGGGGCGAATTTACGCGTCTGCACACCCGGGATTCTTGCCAGCTGGGCGGTGTCTGCCTTCACGGCTCGCGCACGAATACTGCTTAAAAAAAGCTCATTCGGTATTGGCGCGTGTATTTTCTCGAACCCAATGCGAAACTCATATCACTAGTGAATCAACTTGAGCACTAGGTCGAAATAAACAATGTGCTCCGACTCTCAAATAAATATGATTTAACAAGTGGCAGTAAAATTTTTGCTTTTGATTTTGGCGCGCTTGCGGGGGGAGGGGGGCATCCGGTAGTGGGGGAATGAAATCAACTGATCCACGATGGCGTGGTGTACGGACTGTCAAACCACTATTGGAATGTGATCGATCTTTCTTTCTTCGTCTTTTCCTTCTTCCTCTCCACCCTCTTCACTTTCGCCCCGATCTTCTTTTCTCGAACTTTTTACCCTTCAACCCTTTGGTAACAGCCTGTCCATTTTTCAGTGTTGCTGTAAAAGTGAAAGTGAAATGTGGTACGAACAACGGTTTTTGTGACCCACCGAAGTGAAAAACGCAATCGGCTGACGCTTGAGATATTGTCTTTTTCGAGCCCTCCGCCAATTATTCAACCCTTATCACTGGGAAAAGTCCGCGCGATATGAGAAAATATATTTTTTTATCTTTAGCACAATTGGCTACTTGATCGGCTTGGGGGTGATTTACTCGTCGATAACCTCTTTTTTCCTGTATTCGGATCATGGAAGAGGAGAAAAAGGAGTTTAAAAAATCATTAGCAATTAAGCAGTGCGTTTTTTGATACATATAAGTTTTGTGTATTAAAAGGTCTGTAGATGTACCGAGGTAAGAATCACCCAGCTCGATTTTACTGCAATGTTTTGTTTTTATACCAAAAGCCATCCTTCGAGCAGGATACGAATTTAAGGATTTTTCTTATTCCTTGACAGATGTGGTTGCAATATAGATAGAATATATATGGGTGCCAAATCGATAAACTTTTACTTACATTATTAAAGAATCAATTGGACACAGTTTTAGTATGGGTGAATAAACACTACAGTTTCTTTAAAAGCCCGATTAATTATTTGCTTGTCGATGGAGTATTACTTTTTCAAATGAATACATCAATCAGCAATTTGCGCGTACTTGTTCAGCTGAGTACGATAGCATTGCCATTCAATTATTCGCGGAAAACCATGAATTAATAAATCTCGCTTGCATACCATTATAAAGTTTTGTTAAAAAGTGGCCAGTGATGTTATTTTTAAAGGTATTTCAAGTAATTGCTGTACTGAGTATGCAATTCATTTTCATTCTGAAAATGATTATCAATTCGAGATGACAAATCTTTTTTTAATAAAGCAAAGTTAAGTAGGCGAATAAAAAGAATGATCAAACATTGATGTAAATGTTAATTTAATCGGTGCTGACGAATGTCTCTACACTATAAAATAATTGGGATTGAATTCATCGCAGAATACTATTAATGGAAAGGGTAAGCTTGTAAACCGATGTAACAAGTGTTCAACAATATTATTAAAAATAATAATATGGTTAAAAACTTGTTAACAATACTTTGAATGGATTAAAGATTCAATAGAGCAATTACTACAAATATATTGATAACAAAATTATATTTGTAGTCATTGCCCTGTTGAATGTCCAATTCATTTTTTTTTCATTGGACACGACAATCGATTAGGTATAACATAAAAATTCTTGAATAACTGCAATTTTCCAGTCATACATTCAAGCAGGTAAATAAATGAATAAACAGCCATTGACAAAACTTGATAATTGGTGCGGCGAAGTAATGCGAATTCCCCCGTATGGTTATTGATTGAATAACTGCTAATTGGCATGCATCCGCGATAATTTAACTACCGATGAATACCATCCCTTTCCCGCGACACTTCGAAAGCGTGGCCGTGCAAATAAATATTTCAAACAATCATCGGATTCGATATGAAGTACAAACAATCGACATTCTCGATGACTCTTTGACCAACCAGCAGAAGTTGTGCACCATATATTTCGAAGTGTCGCTCGATCACTACAATCGTAACAAATAAATGACACACGGAAAATACAGGTATACGGAATCCCAAAAAAGAAAGATAGTAATCATCGAGAATTTTTCTGACTAATCTGTACACTCTTATGGTAGATTATAATTCGACGATTCACTCATGAACTTATTCGTTACACAAGTAGCAATTATTTCAATTTCATCAACAAAAAAACAACCAACTGTTATCGTTTTAGCGGAATTCATTATTAAGTTGTTTATAGGATTTATTTTCGACGATTCGTTGAAAAATAAAGTAATGACAGAGAAGTAAAATATTTGAATAATTAAATAAATAATTATATATATATATATATAATTATTATATATAATATAATAATAAATAAATAATTATATATAATAATATATATAATTATTTATATATATTATTATATGTATAAATAATTGTATATATAATAATACTATATATATAATTTTTTATATATATAGTATATAAATAAAGTAGAGAAAAGGAATTCTATAGAAGCGAAAAGTCAAATGGTATACAACTCGTCTTTCATTTATCATGATAATTAATATTAACCGAAGCTCGGCTTATGACCATCTCTTTTGTTGTATTAGCAGGGTGTGGCTGCATGGTAAAATATACAGCTTCTTCCCTTGTCTCTTTGTTCCTTTCTTTTCTCCATGCCCTCTTTATTGTTCTCAATGTTCCCAGCCCCGACAAGCCGAGACCTCGATATCCACATTTTCGTTGTGAGTCTCGTAGCTGCCTTTTATACGAAAGGGTCTTCACAAACGGCAATCCCTGTACGTGATACGGCCTTTGTTTTGGATGTCGACCACGCAGAGGGAATCATGAAGTCGACGCATAAAAAAATATTTGCGGAACATAAAATCAAATGGTTGCCATATGGATTTGTATACGTTTCATATCATAGCTTTTATATCTCAGTCGTTTTCGAATCTCGCATATATGTCAGCATAAAGCGGATTATTTTATATTTCGATTATGATTTTATGATGGATTCTTTTGGACGTGGTTTTATTTCATTCGACGAGCCGACGACTATTGTTCTTTTTAAACGATATTTTTATGCGTCGGTAGGTTTGTCACTATCTGAATGGTCCGCTGGTAGCCTTAAGGTAGTACGAGCGCGCAATCTTGTTTTCTATAGATTTTGTTCAAATTGTAACCAGACTTCTAGCATTATGCATGTTTGAGTGAAATTTCAGAACAGTCGACTATTTAGATTGGGAGATAATGGATTTTTAAATTGCAACCTTTAACACTGCGAGGTCTGCATTGAAATTTGGAAAGAATGATTTTCCGTAAAAAAATATTTGTCCCCTATAATAAGAAGACATATGCCAATACCACAGAACAGTTCAATATTTCGAGAAAGAAAATAATTATCGTGTACCTAAAGTTAAAAATGTTGCCATAAAAAAATATTTGCATTATAAATATTAATTTTTTCCATTGTTTATGTTATCTTCATTAACGAATAAAAGTGTTGGTTCATTCATAACTAATTAAAAACTTTGTTCGATTAAAAATTACTTCCAAATAAAAATTTGTGTTGCAGTATTATTTTAAATATGCCGCGCAAACTCAGGTCGTTGGATACGTAGAACGATGCGGTGTTGCCATGTCTTCTTGTTATATGGGAAACATTTTTTTACGGAAAATTATTCCGTCGAAATTTCAATGCAGACCCTGCAGTGTTAAAAGTTGCAATTTTAAAATCCATTATCTCCCAATCTAAATAGTCGACTGTTCGGAATTTTCACTCAAACATGCATAATGATATGAACAATGTCTGGTTAAAATTTGAACACAATCGATGGAAATCAAGATTGGGCGCTCGTGTTACCTTAAGGTAGTCCGTGCACGAACCTCCTCTTAAGAAAAAAAAATGATTTTTTGTATGCTGTAGTAGAGACATAAAAAATGACGGCCGCGAAAACTCTGCAGGCCTTACCGGCTAAATACAATAGTGATTAAGGGAAGGGTAGGGGTTTCAGCGTGAAAAAAAAACACTTTTTGCGAATTTTTTTTCATCTATGTGGATAGAGAAAATTTATTGAAACCTTTTGTACATAGTTAAGTGTCATTTCAAAAACATTCCGTGAAATTTGTACGCGAAAATATCCACAGACAAGTCGGTGACAAAGCTTTTCCAAGAACGCCTTTGGAAAAACACGATTTGCGGTGTTCACTGTATCTCAGCTAGAAATTATCTGAAATCGAGTACCATTAAGGCGTTACCCCCACTTGTAGCGCAAACAAGGCTTTTTCATGATTTTTTTAAAAAAAAACTACAAAACTTTTTTAATCGATCAATGTAACATCTTAAAGAACACATCTTGAAGAACTTTCAGTAATTTTTTTATTGAAAAATATTACATTGTTTAGTGGCAAATGGCCGTCAATGAAATAATGTTTTTATATACACGGTTTGCGGTGACCAACATTGCGGCGAAGTGGATCATCTGAAAAAAAAAATGCGGATGGATTTAGTCAAATATAAGTATAAACTTGTCTTTGATCGAAGGATTTTAAAAAATATTCATTTTTCACAAAATGGCGGACAGTCAAAGTTAATGGTTCGATTTTAACGAAAAAAAACGGCCGTTTTTTGGCTATAAAACGGCTTTTTTTCGAAAAAAAAAAAAAAAAAAAAAAAAAAATCGAACGATTAAAGACTACATTTTTATGTATTAAATAAGCCTCCAAAATTTCAAGAAGATCAGTTCATTAGTGTTCGAGTAATCTTGGTCACCGACTTCAGAAATGCCATTTTGAGAAAAACGCCTTTAAAGTTTCAATTTCCGGTCGCTTACACAACGAATTCTTCTCCTTCAACGCTCATATCTCAGTCAATTTTGTTCGGATCGACTTGAAATTTTCAGGACATATTCTCAGATACTTATACTTCAAAAAAATGCAATAAAAAAATCGATTTTGTCAAAATGGCAAGTGAGGGTAACCCCTTAAAACTTAGTCAAAGTATCATCAAATCCTCCCCCCCAACGGTCTTTAATAATTTTTTTTCATTTCTAAATTTTTGGTGGTCATGTGAAGTGAAAAGTGTTATTTTTCACGAAAAATTCCGCCATTTTGGGGGTGGAAAACCCCCTCAATGTAAAAAAAAATCACAAATTAACCGTTGGGGAAAGGTATTATATGTAGAAAGTGTGTACCAAGTTTGAAATAAATCGGTCATGTAGTTTTCAAATGGCAGTGAACACGGACTTTGAAAAAGTGGTTTCGAGAAAAAACGCGGCACCGGCTTGTTTGTGGATATTTTCGCGTACAAATTTCCCGAAATGTTCTTGAAATGACACTTAACAATGTACAAAAGGATTCAATAAATTTACTCTATCCATATAGATGAAATAAATTTGCAAAAAAGTATTTTTTTTCACGCTGAAACCCCTACCCTCCCCTTGAATCACGAATTCAATGGATTTAACCCGCACCATATATTGAAACCCTGCGGATCGAACTTTGGAACGGAAATAATAATAGTTCCCAGTTAGATCAGAGCTTCGCGAAAAGCGACGAATAACAAGAAAACTGTCGCGGTCACGTATGGTCCATAAAAAAATATAGGGTACGGAGGATTTCGTGCAGATATCATTGATTCAATCGACTCATTTTTGCGCGTTCGCTAGCCGCGTCTGCCATCTCTCTTGTTACAATATGCACATTACCCATACACTACAACACACGATTACACACACGGTAAACAAACACATGCTTGACATCTATGGAAAGCACCTGAATACAACGTTGCCACGGACATTGCCAGAATTATGAAATGGCGGCCTGTGACAACTCAAGTCAAATCTGATTGCGACTTTACTTCACCTACTAAACTATAATACAAACAGTTATCACATGCACTTGTCAAATAATTATTTTCTGTATCATATTTATTATTATATCCAAATACATTGTATTTTGCTTTTTCAGATTCGATCATTTATAGATTTTCTGTTGACTAGTCAATCCGCTAGTACAGCCTTAAGGAGGTTGGAGCGCTTCAGTTGAGTCAAATGACGGTTTATTAATTTTTTTTTCAATGGACCTCAAAAAAATGCATACGAGGTACAGATTCATTCTGTATATGCTATTTTTTTAAAATATATTATTGAAGGGCAAAATGATGCCTTTTAATATTTTTATTACGTAAAGTAGAAAAACTTTTGTGTTACTATCAACTTGAAAATGTATAACATTATCGAGGATTATTATGAAAAAAACTACGACAACGAATGTTTTATACAATTCACAATGAAATTTTGAGTAATTTATAATTATGCCTGTTTATATCTACGTCACGAGCTTATTGGCCCATGGTTTACGATGGGCAAGATGAGGATTTTTTTTTCTAAATGTTTACAAACGTTCAGTTTGCGTTAATCCTTTGTTAGAAATGGTTTATCTTGGTGCTAAATAAAAAAAAAATTACATAACCTTTAGTGTGAAAGTCTTGCCCATCTAACCGTACGTTAAATGACACACATTAAACTATTTTTTATCCCTGGTGTTTGGTGGTGGAAAAAGTTCAAAAAATGCGTAAAGACTCATTATAGTCTAAACGATAACATGTATTTTTTATTCAATTTAACCTTGGATTGTGGCTAACGCTCCAACCTCCTTAAGATCAACTTTATAGGCTTTCCAATGGCTACGATCGTAGTTGAATTTGCAACGGAAAAAAGCGGGCTCGTTGAAAATGAGATGCTTTATGGATGAAAATCGCTGGAAACGAATTCCTCTACCACGGAAATTGGCTGCAGAGGTGTCTTGAGTGGAAGGAAAGCGTTCGGGAAGCATTGATTTCCTCTCCAGACTCGTGAGAAGCCACCACGTGGTAGCTTCTCGTCGATGCTCCACTTCCCCCGTTCACCCTAACCAATCGATGGTAACCCTTGATGATATCTTGAAGAAAAAATTTGAATATGGTAACACGAAATTCCGTCGAGCTGTATCAAATTTATCGAATGCTCCATCATGCCGGTTATTTTGTCTAGGATACAAATTTCCAGAAATACATGATCGATTCATTTAATTGGTCGCAGACTTTCCGTTGACTCGTTGGAAGCCTTTTGCAGGCGTAAAAGTGAACTTGATAGTTGGATTTTTGGGTCGAAGGCTTGCAAACCTTCATGCTGACTATGAATAACGTTTGGAAGACACATCGAATCGAATCACGGAAACCCTCGCAAAATAATGGACTCTAGTAATGTTTCCGTAACCATAGATCATGCGAGGGAACGAGGAATCGGATTGGAAATTATTTATGATGTCCGGTAGTTGTCAGGTTTGCTGGTACTTTTGACCTTGTTCGCGGCCTCTTCTTCCTCTCGTAGATGGCATTTTAGGGCGCTTGGCCCCTTTATCGTCATCCGTCTGGGGTTGCTGATCCTCTAGGGCCTCCAAATATATCCTATGATACCGTTCGCTTCATCTACGATGAATACGATACTTTCATCGCCGATATTTCACTGCGGAACAAATTGCTGACTGGTATACAGAGCAGTGAAAGTTGTTTTTCGCACGCAGATACTTTCCATACCCAACGCATGGTATAGTTTTTGGTCGATGGAAACTCACACTTGATTTGACGTCACTGATCCAAGACATTCGATACTGAACACGATATTCGCCAGCCGCATTAAGGTAGTACTTGCACGAAACTCCTCATTGAAAAAAAAATGATTTTTTGATATGCTGCAGTACAGACATACAGAATGACGTCCGCGAAAACTCCGCATGCCTTACCGGCTAAATACAATAGTAATTAAGGGTTATTATTTCCAAATGTACGGTAGATAATCTTAATTATTATTTACATAAATGTTGGTTTGACGGAGTTAGGATTGTCAGAAATTTATTTTCGATGTTTAAAAATCCTATTAAAATAGACATGAGCTTTGGCAACGTTGCACAGTTCCCTAGTAATTCAAGGCTGCTAGGTTGACTGCAGTTTTTTGAGATTATGTGAGAGCAGAAGGAGGCAACAAATGATTCAGAAAAAAAGATTAGCGCGCCGCGAAGTTTCCGACGGGAAAGACGAACGTACTATGCACACTGAAGCTAGAAAAAAGGGGTAAGGTAAATGTCCCAATTATTGAACAGCTAAGGATCTGGGGGATTGAATTCGGTGAGAAAAATATATAAAATCAAGGAAAAAAACCATTCTTTCATGTTCAAATGATACTTTCATATTTTTACTTTCGAAAAATCACCCTTTAAATTATTTTTAAATGATTTCAAATGAAAAAAAAAGAATAACAATGTGAAGCATGCAAATTTCCCAATTATTGAACACTGGAAGTACCTATGTTCCTAATATTGAACAGGCATGACCCAGTTATTGAACACTCTCGAGAATTCTTTTTCCGCTCTGAAAATATTACGTTGGGTACAATATTAAGAAATAAAAGCAAAATCAAACACTTAAATAATCTTTTATTAATCATACAAAAATACAAAAATTTATATTTAGTCTCTTTTGACAGGTTTTTGGTTCATTCGCATTTGGTTTATTTTTGCTTTTGAACTCGAACTTTATTTTATTTTCATTTTCAGCTTCCTCGTTTTTATGTTCTGTTTTTGTTTGATTTTGTCGCAGCTTGGCTCCCTGAAATATCGGAGGGCAAAAAATATTGAACATTACATTCCTATTTTTAGGTTACATTTAGGTTATATTCTCTTTTTACTTTTCTTTTTATGTTTATTGCACGAAAACACAAATAAAAAATATATTCGACGATCTTAGAGTTATTATTAAAAGAATAAAGGTAAGTTTGTTCAGGAACTTATAGTTTTTGTTTGAATAAATCCGATTCACACGATCTGTCACACGTTAACTGTCTCGATGTTTTGATGGGTTTAATGACGGCATCTTGGAGAATTCGAGTGTTCAATAATTGGGACACACTGCATTTTCGATGTCCGAATGATCGAACACCGTATTTTTTAACATATAAATAATTTAAAAAAAAATTTGAAATTGTTATTTGTAAGAAGTTTTTTGAGGAACCTGAAACGTCTTTACTTTTTGAGATGCGACAGTTTGTTGAATTTTTTGTGCCCTTACGCATGAAGCAGCGCGTCTTAGCAAAAACGATAAGCAGTTACCACGAGACGTCAAATCGGATCACCGTTGCTCATTAAATAACTTTTTTCTCTATTAATTAAAGTTTTTTTTGTACAAGTGAGGTAACATTTCGATAGCTAAAAGGTCCATATATGTAATGAAATTTTTATAAATAAGTAAATGCATGCAGGTGAATGAGAAATAATAAAAATACACGATAGTGTTCAATAATTGGGACCTGTTCAATAATTGGGATATTTACCTTACGTCATAATAAATAAATAAATAAGTTCCCCTTAGTCGCATTTGACTTTAACGTATTCGAAATTGGCGCGCTGGGTCTTCGATTGGTTCTACTATTCTTATAGTTTCCACGTTGGCACATTTTAATACATACAGTCAGAGTGGGATCAGTGGCTCACTTTCTTTCAGAGGTCTACAGATGCCCAACCGTTCGCACAATCTCAATGAAACTTTGACCAAACGTGAGGTGTGTTCAATGGCTTCATTTTGTTAGAAGACACTGAACAGCCTAACCCAATAGGTATTGAGATAATAACCGTTTAAAAAAAAGGGATTTGATCCACTGTGAACTTGGGGGTGTACACAGTGAAACGTGCCTAATATCACAGTCAACTAAATTTCAAAATCAAGCAAAATTTGGAGAAAATTACACTTGTAGGTATTGGAGTGCTTTTCTCTACACAATGGGGAGTATTGTACAGTAAACTATTGAAAAATTAATTTAAAAAAAGACAGCATATTATGAGATCAATCACAATCATTTATTGAATATTAATCAACAATGAGTACCTACCTAACGAGGTAGTACCAGTACCTATCTGAATCACAACGCGAAAATATTCACATTATGACTTACCTCTGTGTACCTCGAAAAATTGAGCCACTGTGTACCGACCCTCTCTTTTTTTCTAAAGCGGATACCGACAAGTTTCTATTTTTGTTAGGTTAACAAACACAATGCTCAAATACCGCAATATAGCTGTATATTGCGGGAGAATAATAACTTCGAACATAACTGCGATAGGTAAAGAAGCAAAAAACATACAAACTCAGCTGGTTTTTCAACTTTTGACACAAAAAATAATACAAAATCACCTCTCGCAACCGAATTGCGCGGGAGCGAGTCACAAACAGTTTCAAACCTATTGGCATCCGAGGGCGGTTCTAATGTGAAAAAGACGCACATATATACATGTCCACTTCTGAGAAATAGAAAAGGTTCAGTGTACCCACGGTTGCCGCTGTTCCCACTTTGACCCTACGTCTCAACATGCCTTACTTCGCGAATTGGTCGCATACTTTTCATACATTTTCATTGATAAGATCGGTGCACCTATTTTTTTTCGGTAACATTGTTCTGTACACTATCCTGCACACAATATTCGTTTTTTGGGTCACTTTCTTCCAAATGCGGAAGCTATATTCGCGTGAAACTGAAATAGTAACTACGTTGCCCCATACAACCAATGCGATCGGACAGAGATTGACGTAACCTTAAAAATTTAAGGTAATTCCTTAGATAAGTGACTTTTCCGAAAAATGGGCCTAACATTTTTTTGCTATTTTCTCATTGATTGGGGTACTAATAATGATATTTCCATAAAATCTCCATAAAAAGTCATGGGGTTTTAGAGTTCGCGGAACCACGTGATAAAATAGGGCATTTTTAAACATATCACAGGGCATATTTTAACATATTGGCTTTGTTTGGATTTAAAAAAAAATCGAAATAATTTCGAACGATTTTTTGCTCGTAAAAAAATCGTGAATAAAAAATGTCTGCTTTCCTCGACTGAATATTATCATTTATAACCCATAAATGAGAAAATAGCACAAAAAATCAGAAAAGTCACTTATCCAAAGAATTAACAAATTTAATATTTAACAAACGAGTGCGGAAACCTCCGTTCTTCTTTTGCCAGGATATTCAGAAAATATACCATAAAGACCAGTAAAAATTTCATCAATATCTGTTCACCCCGATATTTTTGAGCACCAACCTTAATTCGGGTAAAAAATAAATCAGTCTGTGCGGATCCATCAAATATGATTTAAATTCTCCACCGAAATTTATTCCCGTTCAACCAACCGTACGGTATTCGTGCTGCTGACAATAAAAACAGAAGTACCCCTGATTTTATTCGCGTACGTGAGCGAGAATAATTTCCATAACTATTTCTGGGCGGAATTATTTTTTAACGATTTTTCAATCGGATCGCTCGGTCAACGGGACGTCAGGTATATTTCGTCTCATTAAACGCTTGCAGAAATGTAAACGCGGGATTAATGTACGCGAATAAGCGAAGCAAATAATACGGGAATTATAATCCAAATAATACTCCGGTATTACGTGAGCCTGTTCGCCGAGCAAATGCCATATTTGTTCATATTGCTTCGTTGGCGTTCGTGTAATCGAACAAACGCGTTCATCCCTCTGTACCTGATGATCCAATGGCGTACGCTAGATGTGATGAGGGTGTTCTCAATGGCAGTTGTACCGTTGTGTGTCTCCAAGATAGCACGTGTGTGGCACGTTTGACATTGAAGGATCCGGGTGAGCTGCAAGCTCCTCAAGCTTGCATATTTGATTTTCGAGGATATCCGTCACGATCACAACTGAAGCTCGTGATTGAATCGGACACAATGTGCCACAGTGAGCCTCCGTATATAGGGCTTAATTCGCAGGGCCAACTACGTCCGTCCAATTGTGGATCGTCAAATTTGGCTGTTCATATTATATCAATTTAGTGTGAAGATTCAGCCACCAACTTTTTAAATTCTAATTCGGAACTTGCACTTTGCACCATCAATCGACCGATCTTCATTTTGAGCCAACAATTTTGAGGTTATAACCACAATGCACTCAATACTCGATAACCCATTGATTCGAAAATCTATTTATTCAGGACACTATTTATGTTCGACGTAAATAGCAATCTTGTATGTCGACCGATATACGTTCACCTGTCCGTCTGTTTGGTGCATCGTAAATCAGGGCTATCGATTTCTCATGAGTACATATGCAGGCCTAAAAGATCTGCCTGTCACTTCTTCCATCTCCGTCTATGCTTGTCTTTCCAATTCCCCATCTCCCCAACCTCAATCGGAAATGCCATGTACTCCATTTCGTTCCATACGGATTATTAGCGATAGTCCCTGATAGCTATTCCGAACCGAAATAGAAATTTATTCATTCTCTCACGGTCTACAATATTTTTGTTTCCATCTCCCTCTTGCTTGATCCAATACAGCCTACATTTTTTATTCATTATTTTCATTTGCACGTTATTAATTCACTCGATAATCCTTGATTTCAATTAAATTCAATTCATTCAATTATCCTTGATTTTCGATAAATAGGGTAGATTCTTGTAATTTCACCAAAAAGCCGAATATTCCGATTGCAGGAAATGGCGAGCTGGAAATTTGAACGGAACGCACGCAAAATACAATAACACGATATGAGCGCATGAGGAAAATTACGATTATATGATTTATCATTCTTAGGCCCAATGCCTTCAAAACAGGCGTCAGAAGCTTAGAGGCATTACGAATTTACGCCACTTTTAAGGGGTCTCACTTTAGACGCAAACGTGGCTATTTTCATGATTTTTAAAATAAGTTTATATTATAGATATTGATATAAAAGTTGTTATATTATATAGATACACTTTCGGAATACATAAAGAAAAATTTGAAATGTATTTATGTAACCCAAACAAACTTTAAACGCGTTTTTCTCGACACAACGTTTTTCGACGGCTTGTCGATAAAATCTTCAAAAATACTGACCCAATCGTTATGAAATTTTAACCACATATTCTTTACAACTATAGCTATAGCGCATATCAAGGATTTTTTAAAATTTAGATATTTACTATTATTTTTGCCAAAAACGGTGAAAAAAACACGTTTTTTTTTGTTCTTTCGAAAAATTTCCGCCATTTTGTTATTTTTGCATATATCACAAATCGTTTGATACGCGCTATAGCCATTAACATACTCAATTTAAAATCGTTTGATTTTTTTGTTTCGCATGATCCATCTCCGAGATTTCATCAACAGCGCAGATCTATGATTTTTTTAGAACACTTTTTTAACTACCATTTTTGTCTATAATTAGTGACTAAAATAAATAATTTTTTAAAATGTATTTCGAAAGTGCATTTATTAAGTGTAACAACTTTTATATCAATATCTATAAAATAAACCTATCAAAAAAATGCATGAAAATAACCTTTTTAGCATCTAAAGTGAGACATTAATTGTAAGAATAAAGCTGCACACGCTGCTTGTGTATTACCTTTTTCAGTTTTAAGACAGTCATCCCGTGTGAACGCTCTTTTTTCGCTTTTTTTGCGATTTTTTTTGCCAAACTAAATAAACACACAACTGCGAACTTTTCACCGCATATTTTTTTTTCAGCACACTTTACAATATATTCAGCCCGAAATCGTCGGTCATTGCTTAAGTACACGGCAACTTAGCCACTCATCTGCAAAAAAGGTTTTTTGCGGTGACCATGATTGCGGTCGTTCTACTCATCTGAAACATAAAAATCAAACGGTATTTTAATCTGTGAAGTATGAACTAGTTTTTGAACTATGATTATTAAAAAAGATTAAATGGTACATTTTTGGCATCTTATTGAACATTTTTTTCGCGAATTTTGGTATATTTTCACGACTTCTTTAACATGAAAAAAAAAAAACGGCTTGATGAATCAGAATTATCCCAGTTTGCAAAGTGTCTATCTGAGTACTGAATAAGTTATACGAATTTCAAAGGAATTCGTTTGATAGATTTCGAGATATCGTGGTCACCAGTTTAAAAAATAAAGTATTGAGAAAAACGCAATCAAAGGTTGAAATACGATTGTCACCAATAACATTTTAACTCGCCCTTAATCTGCTATGCCTCGTCCATAAAGTGAACCTTTATTTTCCTCAAAAAATTCCTGCAAAGCCTTGATTGTTGCTCCCTGGCATCAGTTTCCGATTTTTTGTACCAGTCGCACGCGATGACTGTCACTAGTTGTCACTGCGCAATTTATCTGGAAGTAAAGTTCATCTAGTGGCAGCGTGGAATGTTTTGCATGTCAAATATGAAAACTCAGGTTCAGAGTACTTCAGACGAGTTTGGTGAATTCTTAGAGTCAAACATTGACGTTCTCCAGGTGTGAATTTCGTGTGCTCGCTATATCGTTTGATTCAGCAATACAGGAGACTATTTTCGCGAAAAAAGTTGCACGCCGAAGTAGAGAACTAGAAAGTTCGGTTGTCGAAGGACCGGCTGGGAGTGAATTATTTTGTGCAGTTGCCAAATTGGGTTACAGGCGGTAGTTCAATGCTCGCTCACGGCACACCAATGAGAATTCACACATACATATGAGATTATCCTTTTTTATATGCGAAAATATGTAACTCATATTTATAGTTGAGCATTGGGCGTTTAAAACATTTTCTCCTGATGGGAGTATTGAGATGGGAAGGAGGTTTTCACACACAATTAAAACACAGCTTTATCCAGTTTGAGTTTTTTAATTAAAAAATATTGATGAACAGTGTTGTTATTATTTGAACAAAGCAACACCGCGTGAAGGGTGAATTTAAATTTAAATATAAAAATAAAAAATATGCTTTTAGTATAACAATAAACATTTCGTATGATCGGATACTTTTTTAAAACTTCGAAAATTACGAAAATGGCAAGATGTGGAAAAAAATGTCCGATTATTGAACAAAAAAAAAAAACTTTAACACATGAGTAAACGTATCCAAAAATCATCTGATTATAAGATGGAAAATGTTATAAACTATGCTTTTTCCTAATTTGAAGTGCATCGGAAAAATAGATTTTGAAATCCTACACTGGTTCATAAAACATAGTTTTGAGAAAAAGGCGCAAGAAAAATGTTCTAATAAAATAGACGATGCACCATGCAATGAAAAAAGCGTATTTTTGAAATTTCATGCTTATGCATTATAAGTGCATTACAAATATTTGACCTCAAATTCAACACCTGGGACATATCTCTCTCCACCATATTTGATTTGCAATTCAATATCCCGAAAATGGAAACTGGTCTCTTCAAACATGATGGCAATGCTTTGGTACATACGAATATACCCTGTGACCATTTTCGATGAGAATTAGATTCCTGGTGCTGAATCAGGTACAACACGACTTGAATAATTCGTTGAATAACAAGCACAATGACAAAAGATTTTCAGCAAAGTCCTATGACTCAAAGTGAAGTAATTTAAAAAAAATAACAGGGCGTAGAACGAAGCTTGAGAAAGTTCACTCTATAATTTTCAAAGCAACCGGCATGGAGTAAGAAAAAAAAAGAAAAATCATTGAGTTTGAAGTGGCGAGCCTCTTGGAGTGGCCACTCGGTGAATAATGGAGAGGCCGTTACCGACTGCATGACAAAGGGAAAGAGTGCGAGAGGGGTAAGTTGAAAAAGTCGAGAAGTGTTAAAAGCCTCCTGGGAAAGTTGGAACGAAAAATAGACGGAGTAAGATATTCCTGCTGTCCGAAAATTGCTAATGAGATATAAACACGAAAAATACAGAGCTCTCTCCCGAGATATGAAAAACTTGGGCCGCTTACTTATGCTGAACAAAGTTTATTATTACTTTTGATTTTCCTTACATTTGTTTCCGAGCTTCTTCTCGAAGAGTATCGGTTTTTTAATTAGGCATAAAAAAAACTCTTGACGGTACAACAATGTTTAAAGTTACTGCTACGGGTCAGCAAAGAATCCTTGGCTGCTTGAGATTACAGAAAACGTAAATTTTAACATTTGGGAAAATTTTAATTTTTGCTTGTCCACTACCGGCGAATAGTTTCCAGACAAAAAAAAACAAAAAAGTTCCGGAACGATTGTTTATGCCATTTGGCCGATAGTTGACATAAATGAACTTAATAAACTGCATTTTGAAGGGGAGGAATTCACCTTTATTCCGTTTTTTTTTTCGAATTTTTTACTATTTTTTTTACGACTAGTACCCCTTTGTGAAAACGACCATTTTTTGCCTTTTTTGTTCCTTCTCTGGTGGACCCGGTTTACAGACAAATTTGTTTAATGCATTGCTTTGAACGGAATCATAAAGGGGGAAGCTCAAGCTTAAATTCTTTTTACCTAAACTTTATACGATTTTTTTTTCTAAAGATATTTTGATTTTTTTTTAGAAAAAGAGACAATTTGAAAAATAACGTGTAACGCAAGAACGACAAAGATTCAAAGAAAACCTCACAACAGTGAGTCGGTTTTCGTTGAGTTCGCGAGAATTTTTTCAGATTATCTTTTCGAAATTTTTCGTTCACCTGTTTTCGGTAAAAAAATCCGATGATTTAATTACCGTATCTCGAGAACTAAGGGATTTGTGGTAAAATTTCTAGCAGGAAAAAAAATATTTTTCTATTTTCAACGCAATATAATTATTTCAGATTTCGGTTTGACATTTTTCTCCCCATTAAAATTTTATAGTTTTCTAGTTACGTCAACTCGTTGATTTCAACTGATTCTACTGCGTTAAAAATAGAAAAAATACAGTTTTTTCCACTCTTGAAATTTTACCACAAACCCCTTAGCTCTCGAGTTACGGTAATTAAATCATCTGATTTTTAACCGAAAATGGGTGAAAAAATTTAAAAAATAATCAAAAAATTCTTGCGAACTCAACAAAAACTGATTCAACTTTTTACTATCTTGAGGTTTTCCTTGGATCCTTGTCGTTTTCGCGTAACACGTTATTTTTCAAATTGTCTCTTTAAAAAAAAATCAATAGATCTTTAGAAAAAAATTCGTACGAAGCTTCAAAACTACAACAAAATTGAAGCTTGAGCTTCCCCCTTTATGATTCGGGTCAAACAAAATGCATTGAAATTTTTTTATCAACCAAAAATGGAACAAAAAAGGCGAAAAATGGTCGTTTTCGAAAAAAAGGTACTAGCAGTAAAATTTAAAAAAAAACGGAATGAAGGTGGATTCCTCCCCTTCAAAATTCCGTTTATTAAACTCATTTATTTCAACTATTGGCATTTTCTTAGTTTATAACGAATAAAACAAATGTTTGCTTAGTTTTGTTATTACAATCGTCAAAATTCACAAATAAAATGTCAAAAAAATGATTTAAAAAAGGTTCGCATGAATTTAAAATCGAAACGTGCTGCATCGATTGTAAAGGTGAAAGGCATCGAAAAAAGATATACTCTGAAATACACGAGGCAGAAAATACGAGGCAAGCTGGAGGATGAGTCGATATACACGGAGAATAAGAATCGTAGGTAAAAACGCCAAACGTGGGGTTGAAATAACAGAGAGGTGAGGCCTGAGGATTTTTTTATGTTGGATTTAACCCAACATTCTTTGAGTACCATGAAGAACTCTGGCTATTGTATTTTGCATGAATAATTCTCGACCTACTCAATTGAGAATTATTCACATCGCTCATTCTCCTCTACTTTACTCGCCTTATATTTCACGAAATATTTCCTATAGACACTTAAAATTCTTTGCGATTCTTGAACATTTTTTTTAACAGCAGCAATTGATTGGGGTTAAATGCAGAGCAATAATAAAATCTCGTTCACTTTCTTTCGCTTCGAGCATAAAATGTTTTTCATTTGCAAAATAGTTATATATTTTTTCAAATGAATATAAACAATGGTTAGTGAATCGACATTTATTTGCTTCTTGTTTGTTATTTGAAGTTTTCAATTCCAAGTTATTTTTATCACTTGGTCGGGGCCGGGTTGAAATTCCGTTTGTTGAATGATCACAACGTTTAAAACTCCGAAAGAATTTTACACAAAAGACCAAAACTCCGAAAATCTGAAAACCGTCAAAATAATTCGGCTATGGAAGTTTTAAGAGTTTCAAAAGTTGCAATAAATCGACGAATAATTTTAAGATTTTTTTATTAAGTAGTAAGTATGCGTCAATTTTAAAATTTGTCTAGGCAATGTTATACGTTCTGAATCATGTACAGTCAACTGTGGAGACTATTGCTGACGTGATCTTGACGAACCATGTCATTTCGGAACATTAAAATAAGGGATTATAAACCGTCGGCGCATTTAACGTTCGGAATGTCAACCTGGCCTCCATGTCAAGATGATGCCAGCAAAAGTCTACACAGTTGAATTTAAATGATACAGAACGTATAACATTGTCCAGACAAATTTCGAAATTAACGCAAAATCACTTCTTAATAAGAAAAATTCTTGAAATAATTCGTCGATTTATTGAAAATTTTGAAACGTTTAAAACTTCCATAGCCGAATTATTTTGACGGTGTTCAGATTTTCGGGCTTTTGGTCTTTCGTGTAAAATTCTGTCGGAGCTTCGATCTTTCGGGGTAGTATTCTTTCGGAGTTTTGAGCGTTCTGATCATTCAAAATTCGGAATTTCAACCCAGCCTCACTTGGTTTTCATAAAATGCTTAAAAAACGTCTCGAAATTTCGATTTTTTCCATTTGAAATGCAATATACGATTGAATAATAAAAATGCAATATAATCGAAGTTCAAAAGGTTTTTCTTTAGCTTGGACAGTTTTTCTTTTCACCAAAATCTCGACTTCCATCAGACCTACTTTTTTCGACTCCTTTAACGAGGTTTTATCTTGCTTTTCCAAATGCTCAAGAGTTCGCTGATAACGCAAACTTTCCGATAATAAAGTTTTTTGTTCAATCATTCGAGGTGACTGTTCCTTGAAAAGAGCTCGTGCTGATATAACGCAAAAATGAGGCACGGAATCGTCGAAGGGGGCTGGCAGGAATCTTCACATCATAGTTTTCTGCGCCCCGCGTGCTTCAGAGTAATTACCAATCACCCGAGGATTACGCGCTCCCGAGCATCAAAATCCCAATAATTGGTTCTGAGGTAGCCCCGAGGGTGGTTCGACTCGATCGCGACACGTACCAAATTGTTGGTAGGTCGATGATCGATCAAGCTCCCCCCGACCCCTGACTCTTTTTTCTTCATGTACTCGCCGTTTCAATATCGTACGGGGAGTCGATCGAAAACTTGATGTATCTGCGGAACAATTTTCAACCCTTACCCTATTATATATTTCTTCCCATTACGGCATTCCATCTCACTTGAATAAATATGGAGGAAAATCCTTCCTCAAGCCAACGTACGTATAAATTGCGATACGAGATGAAGTTAAAGAAAGAATAATAGGACAATGCATTTATATACACGTAAAACTCGTTTTGGCACCTCTCCCATCGTTGCAAAGTTCCCAGCGTTTTCGATAATATTGCATTTGGGATAAGGTTCCGAAAGCCACTCCCCCCCCCCCCCCCTCCAATCGAGCTAAAATTTCGTACAAACTTTCTTTTTAATATTTTAAGACAAGCCCTAAAGGGATTTTTGGCGACTCGCAATAGTTTTCGAGATATTGAATTTTTTAGGTTTTTTTAGGGGTAAGTTTTTGTAACCCCCCCCATTGACCTGAAATTGTGCAGAAACCTTCCTTTTAATATTTGAAGACAAGCCCTAAAGGGTTTTTTACCTATATATGTAACATAGGGGTGACACCTGTATATATTATCGCGCTCCCAGTTTTGTTCGAACAAACCCAAACAAATCAAAACAAAACAAACACACCGAAACAAACACAAACAAACCAAAACATAAATAAACCCAAACATAGCCAAAAACTATTGCGCGTCGTCAAAAATCCTTTTAGGGGTCTGTTTAAAAATATTAAAAGGAAGGTTTGTGCAAAATATCAGCTCGATCGGAAGGGAGGGTTCGAGAGCGGGGGTTTCGGAACCTTACCCTGCATTTGTACTGCTCGACGGAATTGGCGATGGAATTGTAAAAACTCACAACGTTTGAATTAAATAACCTTCGAATTCCAGATTTCTAACAAAATAAAAAATCAAAATAAACCAAAAAACATTCGAACCACCAATTGATTCTTAATAAATCGTTAATCAAAGTGTTCACCGTCTTCCGCGTATTATAACGAAAATGATAATGATAATATTTAAGAACAGTGTCGTCGAGAAAAACTAATATTAAAAACGGAAAATACGAACTGAAAAACAAACAAAAAATAATACAGTAGGTCAAGAGTGCCAAAAATGTAATACACGAGTGCCTTCGCCAAATCGACAATTCAAACAAATTGTCCAAAACTGAAACGATGAAATTCTCATTGTGCATCGTACAATTTTTCGGTGGTCTCGTTTTCGGGAGGACGTACGAATGGAGATCATCATCATTGAACACTATTCAAGATATTCCTATGGGAAATAATTCACTGCCGAGTTTATCAATAGGAATTATAGTTCCTCACACGAATTTCGGCGCGAGGGAATACACCAGAGCAATTAACAGTGCTGTTGGCAGCCTCCACAGGGGAAGAGGTCAACCGAAATTATCATTTTTGTCGAAATATCGTTTCACCCAGCGCCATGTGACGCATAAATTAATGCGACTCACGCCAAGTCCGACAGGTAAAAAAAATCATAACACTTCAAATTTATGCAAGGCACTCATTTCTGTATTTATTTCATCTATGCGTTCTAAATTAACAATATAATACCTACTAATGCGCTGGTCAAATGAAGTTGCCGTTAAAAATGTAGTACCTGTATACTTTTTTAACATATAAAAAAACTTTAATCGTAGTTCAAATTTATTATAAGCATTTTTTGCAATGATCCACGTAGGACTTGCCAAAATCATAGCTGCACTGAGAAGAAAAAATCGTTGATGATAAAATTTAAAGTTTTTTTTTCCATTCAAAAGATATATTGTTAGCCGAGGACAATATATTATTGAAACTATCTAAAAAATTATCGCGAACAAATTATATAGTTTCGAATGCATTTTCTGCAACGAACAAAAAAAGCGTTTCAATTCATAACATGAATATTGTTAATTCGAGTACACAAGAACAACTGAATTTCGCTTGTTTGATTCAGCTAAAATTTATATTGACTAAAAATGTTGTTTTATTTTTTTCACCATATCCGATATTGATTTCCAAGTACATTATTCGTTGAAATATTAATATTTTATTTTCATTGAAAAATATTAAGCAAATGTTTGAATGGGTTGAAAAATTATGCGGAAATAACATTTTTCTCTTGCACATTTCGTTGAAAAAAATCAACCAAATCATGGCCGAGCGACACCGTAGTTATAGGTGTGAGGAAACCCGTAGTTCTCGGAGTAACCGCTAGAAGCCGCACGCGCGCTCGTTTCTCGTAAGCGTAGCGCGAACCGAAAATCTACTTTGACGCCGGAGAAACTCTAAAGAGTATCGCTCCTTGGCCTGTGGCTAAGATCAAATTGTAGTATCTGTTCTTATCATTGAATATCTGATATTCTCTCCATGGATATTCCATTGGATATCTAATATTCTCTCCACTATTATCGTGGATGATCATTCTAATGCTCACGTTTTATTTCAGATTTAAAGCAAATTGATAAACTTACGACCCATGGCATATTCGTTTCGATGCAGTAAAGAAATAATTAATTTTATTGATTATATTTTTGTACGAAAAAAAACACGTAGCAACCGCTTAATTATTTCATCCATACATCTACGATCGTATATAGAATTATTTCAGAGAACAGAAGAGCTTTTTCAAACAAAATAATATGTTATTTAAATCAATCACATTTTCCAATATTTTATAGTATTGTAACAATCTCATATGTCGGTGGCACTCCGCAGCAGCACATTTATTTGGATCAACCAATATATTTTTTTGATTCAATTGCTTTTTTCTCAGTGTGCTCCCGAATCGTACCATGATAGTGTTTCCCACATTGCGCGTTATTTTTATACTATTATTACACATTATGACACTATTACTACACATTATTACACTATTATATACATTGATACTAATTGTTTACAATTAAGCGTGTTAACGATTAAAGATGCAAACAGCAAGAAAAGTCCCCACGTGATACAGTTAAGGCAAGTCTACCCTAAATTACAAACTGGCTAGGTCCTTTTGATCAAATGTAAACACTTTCGTAGCGATATTTCGTATTGCGAATACTAGTTAAATTTTGTTTGTTTCTTATAAATTCAATTGAGGGTAAGCCTGATATGATCAAGAAGTAATTTTCCTAGACTGTAATCTAGAACTAGTTGACTAATTACACTAATTGTTTACAATGAAGGGTGTCAACGATTAAAGACGCGAACAGCAACGAAAGTTCTCAGGTGGTATGATTCAGGCAATTCTATCTTAAATTGCAAATTGGCTTACTTCTTTCGATCAAATAAAAACAATTTTGCAACATCGTGAATACTAGGTCAATTTTTTGTTTGTTATAAACACAATGTAGGATGAGCCTGGTATGACTAAGATGCATCATTCCTAAGTTGTAATGTAGGATGAGTTAACTAATGGCACTAATTGTGTACAATTGAGGATCTTTAATTAAGAAAAGTCCTTAGGTGATACGATTCTCCTTTTGATTACATGAAAACAATTTCGAAGCATCGTGAATACTAGGTCGATTTCTTGTTTCTTATAAATACAATTTACGACAAGCTTGGTACCATTGAGAAACAAGATATCTAGATTGCAATCTAGGAGTAGTTGACTAATTACACTAATCGTTTGAAACTGAGGGTGTTTACGATTAAGGATGCAAAACGCGAGGAAAGTTCTCAAGTGGTACGACCCAGACAAGTCTACCATAAATTGCATATTAGCTTGCTCTTCTTGGTCGAATAAAAACAAATTTTGGAGCATCGTGAATTCTTGGTCACTAGAATTAGTCAACTAGTCGCACTACTATTTACAATTAAGGGTTCTTAATCAAGAAAAGTTATTAGGTGGTACGATTTAGACGAGTCTTTTCTAAATTGCAAATTGGCTTGCTTTTTTTCATCAAATAAATACAATTTTATAGCATCGTGAATACTTGGTCAATTTTTTTCTTCGTTATAGATAAAATCTATAGAAAGCCTGGTGCGATTGAGAAAGAACATTCCTAGATTGCAATCTAGGATCAGTTGACTAATTACGCTAATCGTTTACAATTGAGGGTGTTCACGATTAAGAATGCAAAACGCAAGGAAAGTTCTCAGGTGGCACGACCCAGACAAGTCTACCCTAAATTGCATATTTGCTTGCTCTTGTTGATAAAATAAAAACACTTTTGCATCGTGAATGCTAGGCCAATTTTTTGTTTGTTATAAATACAATATATGAAAACCTGGTGCAATCGAGAAACAATATTCCTAAATTGTAATTTGGGATCAGTTGACTAATCGCACTAATTGTTTACAATTAAGGGTTCTTAAGGCGAGATATACACTTATACAGGAACAAAGTCAGCAATATTGGAGGATTTTTTAAACTAAGAAATAATTATTCTACAATTATCATTATATTCTACAATATCTCTAACGTTTGAAGTTTTTCGAATTTCGCTTCGAAACTTTAGGATAATATTCTACATATATAGTTCTACCGTTTAAAGAAAAAAAAAAAAGAAATCGATTTTTTGATCGTTGTAAATATATATCCCGCCTCAATCAAGAAAAGTTCTTAGGTGGTACGATTCGCCAAGTCTATCCTAAATTGCACATTGGCTTGCTTCTTTTCATCAAATAAAAACAATTTTGCAGCATCGTGAATAATAGGTCAATTTTTTTTCGTTATAAATAGAATCTATAAAAAGCCTGGTACGATTGAAAAACAATATTCCTAGATTATAATCTACGATTAGTTAAACAATGGCACTGATCATTTACAATTATGGGTTCTCAATCAAGAAAAGTTCTTGGGTGCTACGGTTCAGGCAAGTATACCCTAAATTTCATTTAGGGGGCTCGATGGGCTTGCTCTTTTTTATAAAAGAAAACGAACGTAAATCACTTGAGGGTTGGATATTGATATCGACGCAATTACTGCACCGAGGGGAAGTTCGTTCTCGATATAGAAAGAAAAACTACGCGACTAATGGACGAAAGTGCAGACGGAAAATCCCGCGCGTAGACGGTCGAGGTGTTCATCGAATATTTCCGTCTGCAGGTATCGATCGTGTTGCCTCGTGGATTTCTGAAAGGATATGGGCATCCTGAGAAGTTGAATAGTAGCACACATATAGTCGCACGGTTGATTGGCCGACAATGTGGTACTCGCGCGAGCAGCTGCGGCAGTCCTAAAGGTCCTTTAGTGTCTTCCGGGGAAGGGTAGGAAATTGCATGTTGACGCGTCACCGGGTGCCCACCTCGTAAAATTCAAAACATTCTACTCGTCGTAAAGTTTTGAGTTATAACGCGTGTCAACGCGCGAGACGAATTATATAAAGTTCCGAAAGAGCTCTGAAGGAAATTGGATGAAAAATTGAGTAGACAGAAAGAACGTGTTACATTGAGCAAACTGGCATCTAACTCGTAACGATTTTGTGAAGCTTTTCGAATTTAAAAAACGGCGATTATTTATTTACCGTCCAATGAAGCTTAGCAAGTTATGCCTCGTGGTAACAGTCGAAAACAGCTCATTTTTGGGATTTTTTAAAAAAGAAAATCGTGATGATAAATTTCCACAAAAATGAGGTATTTTAAAAAGTATCATCTGAAGTCTGTAATTTAAAAAAGTATTATCTCTGTAATTTTTGTGTGTAAAAATATTGAATTCTAATCGATTTACTGCCGATGTCCAGGAAGCACCTCATGAAAACGTCTTTTGCGGTGAGCCCTTCTAAACCAGGTTGGCTAATGCAAAAAAATCAGATTTCGTTAGTAAAGGGTGTCTCAAAATGACCTGACATTTTAGATTGCGCGTCATTTTTTTTGTGGCGGGCATGGAGGACTAATCTTTGACAAATGGCATCGGGAAGGATTGAGGTTTAGTCATGGAGAATTATACGATCGAGCAACGCACAGAAATTGTTATTTGCTGCATTGTTACTGTAGAGTTATTGTAGATGTGTTTTCTCGCGCCGTGGCGATGTGAATTGGCCACCAAGATCGTGTGATGTGACACCATTGGAATTCTTTCTTTGGGGTTTTCGGGAAGGAAAAGTGTATGCCAATGATCCACAGACCATTCCGGAGCTCGAGGAAGCATTTGGACGCACCATTAAGGCGAGAAATCCCTTTAGGAGAGCGAAAAATAGGTATTTTTTCAGGAATTTTTTTATAGGGGCTAAAATAATCTGATCATTTTCAAATTTGGACATGAGTTTATTATAACTGTCAAGTTACAAAAAAAAAAAAATTTGGGATCACCACGAAAAGGGCGGCGTTATTAAGGGTCTTCGGACGCCTGTTTTCCGCGACATCGAAAAGTGCTGCAGTTGTCACTCTTTTTCAGTTCATCTGAAAAGGATTTAATAAGTGTCATCCGTTTACTGACATATTAAGGGGAAGGATATACCTAAAAAATGATGAAAAAGTGCAAAATTGAAAATTTGGGAGCCTTTTTACTCCAAAATTCGAATTTTCGACCATTTTGTCGACATATTTAACCCTAAAAAAATTATTTATTTACACGCTACCTTTCAAACTTTAGGTATATCCTTCCGATAATATTACTGAGAGTAACTCCCAAAATTTTAACCAAATCGGTCGATAACTTTTTGAGCTACAACACGAGCAGTTTTTGAAAAAGTAGTTTCGAGATAATCGCGATTAACGTTTAATCGCTACCTGACCCCATGCTGTCCCCGCGCTCTAGACTATATGCGATAACTCCGCAAATATTCAATATTTCGAGTTTTTCTTTGGTCAGTGTATTCTTTGGATATCATTCGATTTTTTGGGTATCGTATCAATTTTTTGAAAATTCGAAAGGGATTTTTCGCCTTAATGAAATTAGTCCGCAATTATGCCAAAATGTTGTTGAACATTTCGTTAAAACAGTGAACGGTTGCAAACAGAGTCGACGCAGCCATTTATCGGATATTGTGTTCCGCACATAACCTCCATGTTTGTACGTTATATTAAAATAAAAATACTCGTACTCTTCAAATAAATAAGACGTTGTATTAATCAATTTAAATGTCAGCTCATTCTGAGACACCCTATACTCTAGTTTATCCTATGATGAATCGAAAGAATTTCCAAAATATCGAAGTGAACAAAAAATGGCGCGTGTTCAAAGTAACAGTCTTGATTTTTTGCGAAAAATTGGCATTTTTCATCGGAAACAATTCTTCGATCTAATACTATATTTTCACATATAGAAAAAGCTTTTAAAAAATCGGAAATATCGATGCAGTAGTTTTTGAGATATTTTGCCCACCGAATTTGAAGACGTGCTTTCGAGTAAGAAGCTTTTAATGTTTCGAACGGCGCTCCGAGAGTTCCGACGGGCATCAACATAACGGCCTATAGAACTGTCAATTTTGATCCGATCACCTTCAAATTTTCGGGGAACATTTATAAGATGATATATTCTCAAAATATGTTGGTTTTGGAAAAGAGATTTTTCGACTTTTACAACTAGCCATAACCCTCTACCCAAAGCTTTACATAAGAAGGCAAAAGTAAAAATAATAGGAAACCAGGTAAAATAACGAAAATGTGACGTTCAAATGTATAATTCTTACGATTTTTGAACCTGTCCTTAAAGATTTCGGATTTACGGCGGAAGCCTGAATTAGAAGGTTAAAAAAGCGTTGTTTTTCAAGAAAATAGTAATTCCTTTAAAAGGGAAAAAACAAGTGAGCCCAGTAAATATTGAAGTATCTTTTTATGTAAAAAAAATGTTCAACATGTAACAATAAATTCCATGCGCGTCTTGCCTCTGTAGTCCCCAATCGGCGGGAAAGATGCAGCTCCTACATTGGAAAAAAAATTTGTTCATCCAACCAAAATTCAGTTGGTTTAACAAAATGTATCTTTAAATACGTTCAACTTGATTTTTGATTGGCATAACAAACGTTTTGTTAATCTAACTGATAGTTTTAGTGGTGTAAACTGTAGCTTATTTAGCATGACTGAGCAACTGTTAAAACAACAAAATTTCGAGACAACAAAACGCATTTTGCATAATCAACGATTTCTGTTTCTCAGTGTACTTCTTAACTGAACCAAATTCATCAATAAAATGTTCAATTATCATATACTTTTCTTCTGGGTGAATTAAGAAAATGCTGAAAAAATCGTGAAATTATAACTCTACTCAGGTTAGAAAAAAATGTTAAAAAAAACCACGTCAACGTGCGCCAAAAATGATTTAAAAAGTCTTTTCCAACGACGTTTTAAATTGACTTAGAAGAGATTTTCATACTGAAGAAAATAAACTTTGTTTGATTCGATAGGTCGTTTAATTTTTTTTTTTACAATCACGCCCGCCAATTTGGAAAAATCGTGAAAATGAAAACCGGAGAAAAAGCGCTTCAAAGTTTTCAACAGTAGGAAATATCAAAATAAAATATCAATCGCTTCTCTGCTTTTGGCCTTGTATCTTCGAAAATATTTACAATTGGCCTCTCTAATTTTGTAAACATATTCTTGGATAGTTTGTCTATCGATTTAAGCAATTAAAAAAAGGATTTTTCAGACCTTCAAATTCCGGCTCCCCATTGTTTTTTTTTACTCGAGATTTTTTGAATCTTTGAGGCATCTCAGTCCCCAGGAGGCCTTTTCGAGTCACTTCGGCTTACATTACAATTTACAGTCGATCTCACTGTATTCCAAAGGGTAGACTAAGCTCGAAGTATTCTATCACGAAAATGTTTCAAATTTTGTTTCACGCAAAGGAAAATCGAGCATATATATAGAGCGAACACTTCAACGAATGAGATTCTCGGACGGTTTGTTTCGGCCCTGCAATTACGCTTAATTGACAAGCCTCGAGCCTCGTGACTATTTAACGAAAGCTGAATCGTGGCAGAAAGCTTCGTCCCCAGTTTCATTTATTTCCATACCGGCTACTTCGGAGTACATTTCATTTTGAAACTTGCTGGCTCTGCAGAACGTTGCTAAATACGGCAGCAAATGTTTATTCCGGCGTTACGATACGCCCGGCTTATTCACGCCTGTTCGACGTTTTTCACAGCGTTACGCGAGTTGAGCGAGTCAAGTCAACACAAGTGTAGCCGGGCTTGATTTTTGTTCGACGTACATTTGAACGGTCAAAGAGTCAACACGCAAAACAATGTGCAGCTTTTATTTCTCCGCTATTTTCACACATCCCTCGGAGATTTGAGATTTTAAATTAATTTCGAATAAACCGGCTGACTTTTGAAAACATTATCGTGACTGCGATGTATCAGGCCCGTAGTTTTAATTGAAACTCGTGCAGGTCACTGAGTTTCAATTGTAACTAGCAACCGTGAAAGGTACATATTTTGTAATTGCTCTCCACTGTGCACCTCACACAAAGCGTACTCTGCAATCGAAATAAGCGTAATCAAAGTGTGACGTGCAAGCTTTTATTGCGAACGATTGTTATCAAATGTTCGAAAAAAAAAACACATGAACTTGTAGGGTGAGAAAAAATGCCTTCTAGTTCCTATAATGTTACATAGGACGCAATATTCATCACAATTAGATTGATATGTTCATGTTAAGGGGTTATGCCTAGTTGCAAAGGTCGAAAAATCGCTGTTTCCAAAACCAATATATTTTGACAGTATACCATCTTATAAATGTCCCCTTGAATAATGCAAGGATAAAAAAATTGACTTCTTTTTTGTTTCTTTAAACGATAGAACTATATATGTAGAATATTTTCCCAAAGTTTGAAATCGAAATTCGAATCGAAAAACTTCAAAAGTCGCAGCCCGTCAACGCTGTGCCTCACCGCTCGGATTCGGAGCGGGCGTGAACTTCAAATGCGTTTTGCTCAAAACTGCATTATCGAAATTGGCGTGCAGGATTACTCAAAAATTATTAAGCCGATTGAGTTGAAACTTGGTAGAAATATTGATAACATTGGTACCTTCTACTTGACGAAAATTGTTTTTGCAAAATTGGAAAAAAACCACTTTTTTAATCCACATTTTACAGAAATGTTGATTTTTTTTGTAAAAGCGTGGCATCTTCTCAAATTTGCATTTTCTTCATTATAACTACCGTCACATAGAAACTATACATGTTTTAACTGCAAAAATGTTTGAACTTTTTTGCACATCAAAGTCTACGGGCAGCTAGACTGCACGCCGATTCGCAACTTCCGCGGTGACCTTGCTGTAACACTCTGCCACAGTTCCGCCATTTTGATGATGAATTAATTGAAAAAAATTGTTTCGTATACTTAAATATACTATTGAAGTATACCTAAAATTTGATAATTGTAGAATAATTATTTCTTAGTTTTAAAAATCGCTCAATATTGCTTATTTTTTCCTGTCTAAATGTGTATTCCGCCTTAAGGCCTTAGGCCACTCTCGAGGCCGGAAAAATAGGCTTTTTGGGGACTTTTTTCTCGGAAAAACCACAATATAAATCGAGATAACAAAAAAGGGTGTTTATCATACATATCAGTAACTGTATACAATAATTTTTTTGAAGCGATTAATTTCAAAATGGCGGCTGTGCAGCATTTAACTCAAAACTCCATGTTTTAAGTTGGCCGGCAACATAACTCAAACAGGTTTCAACCGATTCACTTGAAATGTTGAATACATCTTGAAAAATACATTGTCTATGGAAGTACGTAGGATTTTTAAAATTTATATTGCATAGTTCATTTGTCATTAACAATTATCTGACGATTTTTTATGCATATTTTTGGAAAGTGAAAAATTTGCCTAAAAATCGTCAGATAATTGTTAATAAAAAATGAAATATGCAATATAAAAAAAATCCTTTGTTATTAACAATTATCTGACGATTTTTCATGCAGATTTTTGGAAAGTGAAAAATTTGCCTAAAAACCGTCGGATAATTGTTAATAAAAATTGAAATATGCAATATAAAAAAAATCCTACGTACTTCCATTCACAATGTATTTTTCAAGATATATTCAACATTTCAAGTGAATCGGTTGAAAATTGTCTGAGTTATGTTTCCGGCCAACTTAAAAAATGCAGTTTTGAGATAAACGCTGCACAGCCGCCATTTTGGAATTAATCGGTTCAAAACATTATTGGATACAGTCACTGATATGTATGATAAACACACTTTTTTGTAATTTCGATTTATTTTGTAGTTTTTCTGAAAAAAAAAATCCCCAAAAAGCCTATTTTTCGGCGTACGTATCGACGTAAAGTACGTTTTCAAAGTCGGTGAGGAAAGTATCTCAAAAACGACTGCATCGATTTTTCTAGAAATATCTAGGCCTTTTTCTAGATGTAAAAATGTAGTATTTGATCGAAGGATTTTTTCCGGTGTATAATTTCGCATTCATGATCGAAAACTGACCATTTTTTCGCAAAAATCGAGACTCTCACTTTAAACACACGCCATTTTTTTTTAAATTTGATATTTCGAAAATTCCCTCGATTAATCATAGGATAAACTAATATACTAGCAAAATCTTTTTCTTTCTTTTAATATTCGATCCGCTGTGAATCGAAGATAATTAAATATTTTTACACAACAAAGTTGTAGTGTTCTACAGATGATACTTTTTCAAATGCCCAATTTTTGTAAAAATTTATGATCACGATTTTCTAAAAGCAGATTCCAAAAATGAGCTGTTTTCGACGGTGACAAATAGGCATAACCCGTTTAATTGGATGAAAATAATATATTACACAAGCGTAGGCTTGAAATATTTTGGTCATAAGTCTTTCCACGTTTCTTCTTTCACCATCTTTCGCCACTGTAATGGTCCACGTTCGCCGGATTTGTCGTCGTCCACCATGGATTCAGGCGGCTTCGGGATAAATTGCTAGTAATTCACGAACGTCTAATCTTCAGACCGCCAGCGTCTTCGAGTCCACCCCATGCATCCTTTTCATCCCTTCGAATCCCAGTCACATATTTTTTACTTGACCTGGATCCTTTCCGGACAACGAAAAGCTTGTGATATACGAAGTTTTGGTTAAAGGGGTATTCAGGACTGAAATGAGATCAGGGGAAAACTGAAGCGAGCGGGACTGAGAGAAAGAGAGTGGAGGTGACGATTCGAAAAATCATGATGACAAATTGTACGAATAAACAATGCTGATGTTTTCGTACAATTTGTCGTCCTGATTGTTTGCAAAATTTCAGAGCTCTAAGTAGTAGAGAAGTGGGTGAAATATCGATTTTCCGTTTTGCATCTCACACCAAGTCAATTTAAATAAAAGCTTCTAATTACAAGCTTTTGTTTAACTTAATTCTGTGCATCTAAGAGGTGACAATACATGGAAAGTGCATGGGAACATATGAATTGGCGCTCAATGCTCTCGGATCGCACAATCGTTAAAAGGGCCCAATAGGTAAAATAGGTTAAAAGGTAAGGTCCAATATGTGGTGAGCCAGCATATATGATAAGTGCCACCTATCACAGTTCTCCAGAATTTCTCCTGACAATCAACCATTAATAACACCGGTTCGTTTGGGATTAATTCTTCTTTGTAAACATTTCAAAGCTCTGGAAAAATCAATTGCAGACTAAAAACTAGACAAAAATTCACATGTAATTTTTTTTAACAAGCTTTTATTTAACGTACTATAAAGTAGAACATATTTTTTAACCAAGTCACCTATATGTGACTACAAATAAAAGCTTGGATCGCTCAAAATTTAGACACATAATCTTTAATTTACATAAATCCGTTAACAAATCAACTGTATTTAATTTACTGTAAAACAACCTTAGATTTAAAAAAATGCTACAACAGAGTTTAAATGTGTGACAATAATTTTTCTTACTACCATTGTGCCAAATTAAATACGGTTAATGCAACTGAATTGATCAAATTTATTAAACATTTAAAATGTTGAGCGCCACAAGCTTTTATTTATAGTCACATATAGGTGACTTGGCAAAAAAAATTATTTTCTACTTTTTGGTACATTAAATAAAAGCTTGTTTGTCAAATAAAATGTTTAGCATTCAAAATGCTTTTAAAACTGTATATGCTTGTGGAGGTAGGCTCGGTATAGGGTCTGAGTTAGCTGGACGTCACACGAAACTAACACTACCCCCACTCCACTGCCACTGTGTTGTAGTAGAGTGAGGGGAGCTGCGACATGCTGAATGGTTCTGATTGGTTGAAAAATGCCCCGGGCCCAGCTAATTCTAGTTTTGTTAATTCAAAAATTATGTTACAACTGATATTACAAACATATTAAAAAAAATTATATAACAATTATTATACAAAAAAACAAACCCAATTATATACCTCAATGTATCAATATTTTTTTGAAAAATAATAAACACCAACTTACATTATTTGCATGTACCTGTTTTTTTATTACCCGAAAAGTCTGATTATCAATGACATGAAATAGTTGCACATTGTCGAAAATTTGTACATTTTTTACATATATTTTTTAGGTATCAACGATGTTGCATTTATGTACATTACATTTCTATTAAAGAAAAAATAGGTTGATTAGCGTTGATCGAATAACTGCTCCATTTCGTCGACGACAAGTGGGTCTACAAGCTCGTCATAATCGTACACACTATCGTTACTGCACTATCATTCAATCACCATTAGCAAATTTATATTTTTCGTTTTCTCTCTGTTGCAGACATCCTTCATTCTCTGTGCGATCATTTTCTGACTGCCAACGTGTCGGCTATCCTTTACCTCATGAACTACGAGCAATACGGTCGTAGCACAGCAAGTGCACAATACTTTCTTCAGCTAGCCGGTTACCTTGGAATTCCCGTGATCGCGTGGAACGCTGACAACTCGGGACTCGAGAGGGTGAGCGCACTGTTTAAGGGGGAAGATACCATTAGACGAGGAATAAATTGCTGATTTTCATGATTTTTTTTCACAAGGAAAGATTTCTTCACCATTTTGGTGACTTAGGGTATGTTTTATTACTACTTTTGGCTGTTACATGGTATTTTTTCAAATTAATATTTAAACATGATGGAGGTATGGTACGGTCTTCTAAACGTGACTAATCTGAAAAAAAAACCAACAAGGATATTTTTTTCATTGACATTCTTACGCAGAATATGAACCAAAAAAAGAGAAATGCTGAAAATCGATTAAATGGGACGCTTTGAAATAAAAAGATTGAATTTTACGAAGCAAGGCTACATTTTGCAATGAAAAAATATATTTTTTTTTATTTTCAAAAATATTTAGGATCATGTTTTGAACAATGAGTTTAGAAAGATTTATACCAAATTTTATCAGGTCGATTAGTTTTTTAGCTATACGTCACGCCCATTTTGAAAATGCAGTTTAGAAGACCCTGCCATACATCCGCTATTTTGAAAGATATTTAAATTTAAAAAATACCACGGAACAGCCAAAAGTAATAATAAAACTAAATTAAAAGTAACAGCCTTAATAAGTAAAACTAAAGCACGTAACAGCCAAAAGTAGTAAGAAAATAAATACCCTAACAAGGAACATCCCTCAGGTGACACCCTTCGATTTTGTTGAAATTTGGATATGTTATAAAGCACCGAAAAGTAAGCGATACGTATTTTTTTTATCGGCGGAAAAACGGTTTTAAGGGGTGTAACGAACCCTCGAAAATAGGGGTGTTTTTCGTTTTTCGTCGATAACGTTATCGTTCTCATCTCCAATGTATAGTGCACAAAAAAATAAACATTGTTGCAATTTGAATTTTTTAAATATCTCGTACCGTTAAAACGTTATAGACGAAAAACGAAAAACATCCCCATTTTTGAGGGTGCGTTTCAGCCCTTAAAACCGTTTCTCCGCCGATAAAAAAAATACGTATCGCTTACTTTTCGGTGCTTTATAACATATCCAAATTTTAACAAAATCGAAGGGTGTCACCCGAGGGATGTTCCTCGTAAGTCCCAAAAATTGTAAAAAAAACATGCCTTGAATTTTTTTTCGAAATTAGCACATTTATTCCTCGTACAACCCGAACTGTTCGTTACCTCCATAATTACGTTTCATACATTAAATTCTCGTGAAAACTCGTCACATGTTTTTCCACACCTCCTTGTCGATGTAAATGAAAAAGGATGTACCATTTAAAAAATTGCAAATGCATCGTGCAATTTCGCTGCGGAAATGGAAATTCGCGATTTACTGATACACACGTCATTCCGGGTATGCAGAGAGCATCACAGAGCAGCTTGCAGCTGCAGCTGGCACCTTCGCTGGAGCACCAGACAGCGGCGATGCTGAGCATCCTCGAGCGTTACAAATGGCACCAGTTCAGCATCGTGACATCGCAGATAGCCGGCCACGACGACTTTATACAGGCAGTTCGCGAAAGAATATCAGATATGCAGGACACATTTAAATTCACGATATTGAACGCCGTACTGGTAACGAAAAAGGACGATCTCGTTGAGCTCGTCAATAGCGAGTCGAGGGTCATGCTATTGTACTCAACGAGGGAGGAGGCGTCGCAAATCTTATCCGATGCGAGAGAGTACAAGATAACGGGCGAAAATTATGTCTGGGTCGTCACCCAGAGCGTCATTGAAAATCTTCAGACACCGAATCAATTCCCCGTTGGAATGCTCGGTAAGACTAGCAAAAATATTTCACACGATCTATTCTGACGTTAGTATATTTTTAAGGAATCATCACAGTGTAACGGGTGGAAAAATAACTCATTTTTGCGATTTTTTTAATGGTTAAAATACGTAAATCAGTCTAATTTTCCATATCAAATTAACGCACTCGTGAAGATCAAAAAATAATTTTTTTAAATGTTTATTTTAATTTTATTTTTTACATTTTTTGAATGGTTGAAAATGTCTTCGAAAAAAGGAGTCCTCACGGTGTAGTGACTGTAAATATGATCTGGAACAAAATTTTCAAAAAGATTATTAATCACAATGAAAGCCGCTATCTTGCTATGGAGTTTTTTTTTAATTGACGAACTGGCGGCGTTTTGAAAAAAAAAACAGTATCGAATGTAGGCTATTTTTTCGACAGTTTTTTGGTAAAGAAAATTTGAACATTAAAAAAAAGCTTCCATAGCAAGATAAAGAATGGCGTGAAGAATGCTGTGTCAAAATTTGAGGAAGATAGCTTGAAAACTCTTCCTTTGAGAGTGGACACCGTTTTCAAAAACGACATTTCGAGAAAAATGGGTTAAAGTTTCGAATGCGGAATTTTCATTTGAATTGTCTACTCACGATCAATTGGCGATGCCAGGTCCATGCTTATAACCGTCTATACTATCGGATAATGCAAAAAAAAAATCAATTTTTTGATAATTTTACATTGTGATGATTCCTTCGGTTCTATCGTACTTGGCTTTCCGTAGACGTTACCGAGGAAAGAAAAGGGGTGTTTGATGATACACTTCGTATTGGGGAAATAGTGTGTTCTCCATACCAAGAACAAACGAATGATCGAGTCAACCAAACATGATTCATCCGGATGATTTTTTTGGAATTACTAAATTGCGGTTTATTTATAATAAAATACAAGGTGTCCTATTATGAATGGCTAATCCTGCAACTGTCGATAGGTCAGATCATATGTCCGCCTACATGCTGGAATTTCAGTTTACTAAAAGTCCCACCGTTTTCGAGATTTTGAGCTTTATGTTATTTTGTGAAAAAACTCATCTGCTCTTGGTTTTTGGCACGGCATTTCTATAAATGATATGAACTTTTTAAAGTAATTGGCACGATATGCGTTGTACATTTTTGTTTACACTGCAGGCTATGAAAGTCAGATGTTCGAATTGGTTTGTATAGAAATTCTGCATAAGATCTTTTTTCATACAGTTTCCTTAACATTTTAGGTTAGAAAAATATGTTTCCAGATAAAACACATAACCAAGAGTATATTTTAGAAAAACGAGTAAAAAAAAGTTATCATTTATAGAAATGGCACGCGAAGAACCAAAAACAGATGATTTTTATCTCGAAAACCGTGGGACTTTTACTAAACTGAAATACCAGCATATAGTAGGACCTATATTTTTCATATTTGACCTATCGACAGTTACAGGGTTATCCATTCATATGAGGAGACCCTGTGTAGAATTTCAGGAAATCTTTAGGATGTAGCGCCTAAAGGAGTGGATCAATCTTGATGGAACTTTCACTGGCATGTCTATTAGGGTCCTGTAGGGAGGTTATAGGGTACCAGTTTTCGGCTACCCGGTTTTGTTCTGTTAGAAAACCACTAAGTTTGAGATACTGTGACGTGGCTATAGTTATCTCAGAGGCGGTACTTGTGACAGCGCCATCTGCTGGGCCTGCCTTGATACCAAGAATATCTAGGGTCCCTACAGATTGGCCCTTTGGGTTTGAGAAACTGCAGTTCCAGTTCAAAGACTGGTCTGGAATAACTACCGACAAAACTTGAAGTCAAACGATTAGAATAGTCAGGGTGGATCTCCGTGGAGAAGTATTTTTCTCATGAACAGTTGTGCGTAGGGCTTTTCAGAAATGGAAACTCAAAAGACAGAACGATACTAATCCCAAACAAAAATAACGAAACTCGAAGTGTTGCTTATACTGAAGTGTTTTATGATTGAGAATAATGAAACGAGTCAGAGGGTGATTAGAGACTTATTTCAATCTTGTTTCTTGTTGATGTATAATTCATGAAATTATGACGCATGTACGTCATAATTTCATGTTTGGAAGAAATTACAATCTCTTTTGGCTGGAAATTACTTCTCTTGGGCTTTTCTTGCAATAACTAAACTTGCTAACCATTCACCCCTTTGATAGGAATCTTGACTATCTGATAATAATAATAATTTTTAATTAATTGTAATAAGTCGTCGCATATTAAATATAATAAATATAATTATATATTCATCTATTAAATGTAATATTCGTCGTATATTGAATATAATGAATATAATAACTGTGATCGTAACTAATCAGAGATTATTAATATGATTAGATGGTCAATATCCCTCAGGTATTCCTTTCATAGAGGGTCGTATTTTGCGAGGGCATAAACAGGGCCTTTGTGAATCATTGGTAAATTACGGTGGTGCTTAAGGGGAGCGTAGGGGTTTCAGCGTGAAAAAAAAACATTTTTTTGCAAATTTTTTTATATCGATATGGATAGAGTAAATTTATTGAAACCTTTTGTACATTGTTAAGTGTCATTTCAAGAACATTCCTTGAAATTTGTACGCGAAAATATCCACAAACAAGCCGGTGACAAAGCTTTTCCAAGAACGCCTTTGGAAAAATACGATTTGCGGTGTTCACTGTATCTCAGCTAGAAACTATCTGAAATCAAGTAGCATTAAAATTTAGTCAAAGTACCATAAAATCATCCCCCCAACGGTCTTTGACAATTTTTGTTTTCATTTCTAAATTTTTGGTGGTCATGTAAAGTAAAAAGTGCTATTTTCACGAAAAATTCCGCCATTTTGGGGGTGGAAAACCCCCTCAATGTGAAAAAATCTCAAACTAACCGTTGGAGGGAGGTATTTTATATGTAGAAAGTTTGTACCAAGTTTGAAATAAATCGGTCATGTAGTTTTCAAATTGCAGTGAACACGGACTTTGAAAAAGTGGTTTCCAGAAAAACCACGGCACCGGCTTGTTTGTGGATATTTTCGCGTACAAATTTCACGGAATATTCTTGAAATGACACTTAACAATGTACAAAACGTTTCAATAAATTTACTCTATCCATATAGATGAAAAAAATCGCAAAAAAGTGTTTTTTTTTTGCACGCTGAAACCCCTACCCTCCCCTTAATGAAAAATAAGTCACATTTAATTATTATACCCAACGATAAGCTGGTATAAAAAAACTTTGTGCAAATGAGTAGATTTAAACAAATTTTACATTTTATCTTACAAAATCGTTGCTACGAAAATTCTTCTGCCAGTCACATTTATCTAAGTTTCGTCATTGATTTTTTCTTTAAGCACTCGGTGACCCCCTGTTTTTATTGTCGTTACGGAATCTCCAGAACTTTGTACACGCCTTAAGCACTTTACATTAGGCATCTAGAGTTATTTAATATATAAATGATTAGATAGAAATGTGATCAGCGTGTCGTGTCCATAAAGTGCCATATGAATAAGACGATTTTTAGAGTTGTAATTTTTCGTTAAATGGTCGCTAACCTGGCTTGAAATTTTACCAGTATACTGGAATGTATTGTTACTTGACGATAGACGTAAATCGTTTAGTTGTTAAATATTCGGGTTCGTGAAATACTTTAATTGTCGTAATATATTTATTTCGATAAGATTTATTATTGCTTGATAAAACTTTACATTGAAACTAAAATGAGAACAAGGCCAAGTTTATGATGTTACGAATATAATCATTTGGATTTAATTGATAAGCAAAATTTACGACAATTGGATCTACTATGAGTAATTTTAATTGACGGGTTGTCGTTCAAATGGTCAATTCTTCGTAATCGCAACTTTTTACGTACCTTGCCCGTGAACTCAGCTACATTTTGTTCAGCCGAACGAAAGCTCTGAAAGCTCAAACAGGCTAAATCCTTCTCTCGCGATAGCTCCGTTCAGTAGCACGGGCACACTTTTATAATACCCGGTTGGTAAACAGCGCGGTTGAATCCTTTCATCCTCTTATTATTCGCGAGTCTTTCCCCCCTACCCTATTTCGATCCGCTATTATTGTTCCTCCAGGTGTGCACTTTGACACGAGCAGCGCAAGCCTCGTGAACGAGATTGCAACGGCGATTAAGGTTTACGCTTACGGTGTCGAGGACTTCGTGAATGATCCGAAAAACAATAACCATACTCTGCACACTGCGCTGAGCTGCGAGGGAATCGGCGAGTCACGATGGAACACGGGCGATCGATTTTTTAAGTAAATATCTCACATATTAATGCAACCATTATTGTAGTTATTGTTAATATTCTCATTGTTAATGTTATTTTTGTCGTCATTATTACTATAATTTTTATTATATGAAATAAATATTTATCCGATCAATGCAAACATTGTTGTCATTATTGTTGGTGATATTTGTTAGCATTATTGTAAAAGTGATGAAAATCGGAGTTGCTGACATTTCACTTGCGCATTATAATGGAATTAATAAATATTTTAATATTTTATGTAAGGAGTTACGTAGGTTTCGAAGCCAAAAACAGCATATTTTGTCAATTAAAAAAATATATATATAATATATTAATTATTTTATTCACAATGTGACGCGCATAAAAGAGCAACATTTTAACAATATTAAAAAAATTTCATCCAAAAATTTGGAAAATTTTGCCGGTGGGACCTGGTTTGCGGAGACCTCTAAAAAAATGTCGTCGTGGTGGTCAGGGTAACTCATAATAGCTTTATCTAAAATAAAATTTAAAAAAAAAAACAATTTTTGCCTACTAGTAGATAAGTATAGCTCGTGATTGAACAAAGGATTTAAAAAAAATTCACTTTTTGGCAGAGTAGTGTGCAAAATAGTTCAATTTTTGTCACAATTTACACTACTTAAAATTTGTTATTATTAACAAGGTTGCCTTGTGAAATTAGTCGTTATCGAAATTGTAAATTGCCTTGTAAAATCGTTTTCATTGCCTTGTAAAATCGAAATTGTAAATTGCCTTGTAAAATTAGTTGTTATCGAAAAAAAACCTTCGTTCAATCCCTAGTCAATGCAATTTTGAAGAAGTCTGAAAAATTTCAATAAAATTTGTGCATTATTTTCTGAGAAATCGTGTCCGCCGACGTCAAAAATAGTGTGTCGAGAAAAATGCGAGATCAATATCTACAAGTGGGGCTCCAGCCCTAATCGACTCCAAATTTTTTTTCACTTATTCGGGGCTATTCGGCAGTATAAAAATATGTTTTCAATGATGGGGGAGGGATATTTTATTAAGAAAAAAACATATTTCCGGAAAATATTCGATTTTTGAAATACGTTTTCTGTATGCTTACTCTAATTTGTTTGGGTTTGTTTGGGTCAAAGCCATGTAATTTGACCCACTTGATGTCTCCATACCTTTAAAAAAGGAAAAAAAAGCGTTTGGGGGTTGAAATAAGGGTTGAAATTGTTTTCCCCCGACTTAAATATTATAAACAAAGTGCCCTGAAATAAGTCAAATCGGTACAAAATTTCTAAACCCCTTTTCTAGCTGGAGCCCCACTTGTAAATATTTATCAAATGCGATAAACCCGCGTCGCTCCCGGCCGGTCTTTCCAGAGGGGGAATTCCTAAAGGCTCTCTCTCTCCAAGACTTTTACTTCGATTGACTTAAAACTTGGGGAGAATATTCTAGACATATTGTAGTATTAGATAATAAAATATTTGTTTAATTCATTTTTTGAAATTTTCAAACCCACTTAACCCCTTAAGATTAATATTTCTCGTGCACAATGCGAAACAAACCCGTCTTATATTGTTGACCAGATCGGTCCTTCAATGCAACATTAATTCAGAAACGGAAGGTACAATTTTCTGACGCATTGTTGCTCTTTGTTTATTGCTCGCAGATATTTGAAAAACGTATCAGTCGAAGGTGATCAAGGCAAGCCGAACGTTGAATTCACCCAGGACGGAGTTTTGAAGGCTGCCGAATTGAAGATTATGAACTTGAGGCCTGGAGTGAGCAAACAACTGGTCTGGGAGGAGGTGAGTTCAATTGCATGTGCGTGGCTTTTATTATTAATTCAAGACGGAATACTATCATAAAATAGGTAATTATCGAATAGAATATAATAATAATCGACGTATTAACAGTTATAACGATAAAAACAACAACTATAAATAGAAAAAGCATCAACAGCGGTGACTGTAATCTCATCCGATTGAGCAGCTTGTTGAACCCAACGTATAATGACCACCCGCTGGTTTCTCATCTACCAGGCAATGTCGGAGCAGATAGAGGGGAACTTTATTTCAATTGGAACGTTTACCGATCACTACTGGTAGTACGGAATGTAATTAATGGTTTAAATACCTTCTAGATGCGGCGTTGTTTCCAGCCCTGATTTATGAGCTAAGCAGCTTGATCTATTCACTGATTAATTAACTGGGAATACCAGTTTCAATTCCACTGAAAGTGGAAAGTTAACCCTGCGTCGACACATTGGGTCGCTTCGACCTGGACATATTTTAAATGAAAATCCTCACTATCCCAAAATTGAAAGTTTTCAATAATTTTTTACAACAATTCAATTCATACTTTCCGAATTTCAATTGTGCAAATATATTAAGAAATGTTTAAAGTATTCTCGATTTTTGTTTAATAAAACCAGACGAAGGGTTGTTAATGGCAGGTGGATGAAGTACTGTCCGGGTCAAATTGACCCAGTGTGTCAAAATCGTGGCCAAATATAAGTGTGTCAACGAACGGATAAAACTGATATTTTTGCATCGAGATATTTTGATTCTGATTATTTCTTCTTGACCGATTTTCATTTTTTTTCGGTCGATTGTGCATTTACTTGAGTTCCAAGTAGATATATTCCGTTTTGGTCAGACCCAACTTTTTCCGAAAATCGAGAACAAGGATATGTGCCTTGGATCAAAGTAAAGACGATCCATTAATGTTTGGGGTTGTTTTTATATGTAAACAAATTAGAATCCAATCTTTGTACTCAGGACTTTGCTTCTCGAATAGGACTCTTTGTAGCCATTGAGAAAGCTTTCCACGTGGGAAATTAAGCAAAGCTGTAAAACACAAGCCTTCGAAAATATGCTTTTCCTCGTTATAACGCCAAAGTCGTGATCGAACCTAAATTTCATTTCCGTATGCTTGAACTCACTGACTGGCAGTAGCAAAATCTGATTTTAGTCAGGCACCATTTCTACTCTACGAAGACTCATTTTCTATAATCTCAATTCTAAGATCTGAATTGATGTATATAGCAAACAGTGTCTTTGGCTAGTCACATTAAGAGAACGAGGATAACGAGTGCTCATGTAAAAAATCTTCAGAAATCACACTAAGTGCAGCTATTTGATGACATTAAAAATGTAATCAGACTTTTTAGGTAATAAAAAACAGGTAAATGTCAATAATATAAGCTGGTTTTATATTATTTTTCCGAAAATATTGATACATTGAGGTATATAATTGGGCTTGTTTGAATGATAATTGTTATATAATTTCTGTAATATAAGTTGTAATGAAAGGTAATTATGCAGTCTGAAGACTTTTCCGAAAAATGACGGGAAAGTTTTTTTTTTCACATTGAACTTGTTTATTCCATTATATTGAGTGATATTCCGTCGGAGGAGGCTGACACTTTTCATTAATTCCCTAAGTTATGGGGTTTTGAAGTTCGCGGAAACACGTGATGGAATAGGGCATTTTTACATATTTCCACGCCTATATTGGGGGTGGGGGGTAGGGGCATTTACAATTGTACCAACGGCTGCAGGGGCTGAGAGGCATGTGGCCACCGCGTCTTCTCTTCGGCATTGTATTCAGGAAGGGTTCTTTTATAAATCCCCCCACCCCCTAGCCCCAATACACGCGTCGAAATATTAAAAAATGCCCTATTTTATTACGTGTTTCCGGGAACTTCAAAACCCCATAACTTATGAAATTAATCGTAAATATCAGCCTCTCTCGACGGAATATCAATAGTGGTGACCAATTAAAGCAGTTCATGGCAAAACCAAATTCCGTCGTTTTTCTCAAAAGTCCTTGAATTGCATAATTACGTAATGGAATTTCAAAATTAATAACAAGATTAGCATTCCGCGCACGGAGAAAACAAGGGCCTCGAAGTTTAGAATTAATACTATGCTTCTAAAAGAATATCATCAAATATAAAAAAGTATTGAATGGAAGATAAAAATTGTAATTATGGTATAGCAATAATGAAGAAATTTAAATCATAACCTACGATATGGCACGTAAACTGATACGAATAATACATTTTTTTCGGCATATTGTGATTTTTTGTAGTATTCAAAAATATTTTGCCCACGCGATTGGAATAATTAGTTTCCAGTATTCTACAAAAAGTACGGTATAAAGAGTCACATTTTACTAATAACTTCTTAATATTTTTCACTATACGCCGAAGATTCATGCTATGCGTATAGTGAAATATGTACATACATGAAGATTCATGCTATACGCATAGTAAAATCGATATGAAAATATAGCATATAGGACTCAGCATATAAGACTCGCGCCTATGCGAGAATAGTTTCAAATGCAATATGCACGCATTATTTTTACTATACAGCATATAGGACTCGCGCCTATGCGAGAATAGTTTCAAATGTGATATGCACGCATCATTTTTACTATACGGTGTGAGAATCATTTTTACAGTTCTATAACAAGTCTTAGAATTCCGAACTGGCAGTAAACTGCTAGACTTTTCTAGTACTGAATATTAGAATTCTGGCAACCAGTGTTAGAATTGGAGGTCGTATTTTTTCTCTGTCTGGGGAGACAGTATCGTGCTGTCGCTGAAAAAACCCGGAATCGGAGAAAATTAGAAGAAGGCTAGTTTTTTACTAGGTGATTTTGTAGGTGCCACGGGTGCTAAAACCAAGTTTGCCTAAAAATGGGGGGGTAGGGTTTTTTTAGGGGATGGGGGTGGATTAATGCCAAACTACAACCCCTACGAGGACGGCGCCGTAAGACAAAATGATCTGAAAAATCCGGGCTTTAGTTTTGTCCACAGCGCCGAAGTCGTGGAAGTTCATTTTGAGGGTGAAAAAGTGGGGTGAAATTTTGAAAAAACGGTTTTAATTCAATAACTCTTTAGAAAAAAATCGTACGTTTTTTGTTCAAATGGGTACGTTGTAGCCCTTGAAAAGATGCGTCGATCGAGTATTCGATCATCACTCTCCGATAATATCTTCGCCCCCAAAAAATGGTTAAAAAAACAAAAAAAAGAGTTTATTGAATAACTTAAAAACAATCGGTTTTTCGAGTATGGTTCAAATGTACGAAATGTAGAGAATAATTTTCTCCATATTTTCGTAGCTATGGACCACCCTTGAGTTTTGATTTTCCAACTCTCGGGAGTTGAACATTCAAAATTAAATTCTGGGAAAACTATTGACGGCACGAATTCGCCGCCGTGGAAGAATTTGTAGCTTGAATCCTCAGCTACATTTTTGTCCACAGCGCCAAACTCGTGTCTCTTTAGTTTCGGTCAATCGTTTTCCCAGAATTTCATTTTGAATGTTCAACCCCTGAGAGGGGTTCGAAAAAGCAAAATTCAAAAGTTGTGCATAGGAACGAAAATATAAAGAAAATTATTCTCTACATTTCGTACACTCGATCGATCCCCGAAAAATCGATTGTTTTTGAGTTATTCAATAAATAATTTTTTTGTTAATTCTTCAACAATTCTTTTGGAGGTGAAGATATTATTGGAGAGGGTTGATCGAATACTCGATTGACGCGTCTTTTCAAGGGCTACAACGTTTCCATTTGAACAAAAATTGTATGAATTTGTCCTAAAGAGTTATCGAATGAAAACGGATTTTTCAAAATTTCACCACACTTTTTCACCCCCAAAATGAACTTCCACGACTTCGGCGCTATAGACAAAAATAAAACCCGGATTTTTCTGAACATTTTGTCTCCTGGCGCCGACCTCGTGGGGGTTGTAGTTTGGCATTAATCCACCCCCATCCCCTAAAAAACCCTACCCCCCGATTTTTAGGCAAACTTGGTTTTAGCACCCGTGGCACCTACAAAATCACCTATTAAAAAACTAGCCTTCTTCTAATTTTTTCCGATTCCAATATACAGCACGACTCTACTACGAGGGCATTTTTCAACCGATCACAGGCATTCAGCGTGTCGCAGCTCCCCCCACTCTACTACGATACAGTGGCAGTGGAGTAGGGGTAGCGTTAATTTCGTTTCACATCCAGCTAACTCAGACCCCTATACCCAGCCTACTTCAACAAACATAAACAATTTTAAAAGCATTTTCATTGATAAGAAATGTCTCGATGAGAATATTTGTGCTCAAATTCAAATTGATCGAAATCGACTGTACGGCCTAGCGACGTTGTGTATCCGATATTAGTGGTCATGTGTTCAATGGGGTCTCTGTAGCTCGTTTCAGTTCGGTGCACCACCATCGCGTTGGACGTGGAACCACCAACAGTGTCCATCAAAGCTCTATTATCCCGAACTATGTGAATCCCCTCAAGCACACTCGATTAGGAATGTTCAGATGCGATAAGCACTCTTGATTAGAAATACCTTGCGGATATGATGGGAATAACGAGGATATTCTAACCACGTAATTAAACGGGAAGATTTACTCTGCCCCCGGAATAATTGCGCAACGAGGAGCTAATTTGTATTTGCGAGTCAATTTGAATTATTAAAAATATTGCACATCTGCTACCTGAAAATTGCTATTGTGGATATTAAAAAAATCTCTTCTCAAAAAAGTTTCCAGAATGAGTCACTTGAAAAATGAGTCACTTTACTGTTGTCACAATGTACCCGAAAAAGCGGATTATTTTGAATTCGTTTCGGTAAATGATGTTTTATCAAAAAAAAGAAAAAAGTGAATATTTTTTATTCTTTTGGCTAATATTATGGAATGTGCGCTTTTTGCATTAGCTCCACGAAATTGCCACCTGACTACTTGGTTTCGTGGAAATACAAAAGCTACTCAACAATTTGTAACAATTTGATTTTCCCCTTTACCGAACATATTTTAACATCTGTAATTTTGTTTAAAAACTAGATGGTACGAATATTCGTTCCTCGAGACACGTAAAATGTGTACGCGAAGTGCATTGAAGATTGGAAATTTGTTGTCATTTTTATCATGGAAATTATGTCGGGAGCCACAGCAATTCTCGTTTGTGAGCTGTCAACTTTAAGTCAACTCAAAGTTTATTGCAATTTACAGCGATGTTTTCTGCCGAGTAACTTGATTACGCGAAGCGATTAAACTGTGCTACGTAATTACATGACGTTGAA